>JAAIIK010000433.1:712308-729429 GCA_014706435.1 Silurus glanis
TCACACACACACACACACACACACACACACACACACACACACCCCACCGGCGCTTTCGTTAGCTCAAGTCGTCTCATCTCCAAGGAAAATACACTGAATAAAACCTTATTATATCTTTACATACTCTTTCTATTATGTTTTTATACAAGATTTGTTATTTAGAAATGTATTTTCCAATTTAATAACATGAAACATAAAAACGGGGAGTCATTTTGAGGGTTGGAACGGATTAATGCCATTTTAAGTATTTTCAATATGGAAAACTGATTTGATGTGCGAGCAAATTGAGATACGAGCTCGTCCACGGAACGAATTAAACTCGTAGGTCAAGGTACCACTGTATTTCTGTGGGGAGTTTATCTTTTTTCATCGTCGTGCGTTTTAAAAATCAACACCGGTGAAAGTTTTTCTCCCGATGCCGTGCATTTTTTTTTCGTTTCCGTTCGGAAATTTCATTGGTCTAATGTCATGTCGCTCAGTTTTTTTGCTTGAAGCAGGGAAAAACCCAGGAAAAATTCATAAATTAGCCGCTTCGTTGTTTAAGCCGCGGGGTTCAAAACGTGGGAAAAAAGTAGCGGCTTATAGTCCGAAAAATACGGTATATACTTTTTATAATATATATGACTGGTTTAGGAACACAAGAATGAGTACAAAGATTTGTACACACTTATATTCAAATATACACTGAGCAGAGCACTGTTCAAAGTGTAAGAGGAATCCCATAGTGCAGGCCACATAACTGGTTTCTAACTCATGTGAGTTAAAATGACCAGATAAAGTTAGATGACATGAACAAGATCAAATCACAAGGGGTCATGTTTAGGGTTAAAGGTTAAACTGGAAATGAATACGTTTTAAACAATTGAAAAGACAACATCTACACACGTAAGATATAGACATAACAGTGAAGAAGAAGCAGCAAAGTTCATAGCAAATCTGCATTATCATTCCAAGCAATTGATTGATAGAACCCCCCCCCGAACCCCCCCCCTCTCAAAATTTTCCCTCACTTCTCTCTGTCTCCATCTCCTCTTCCATTTTATCCTATGTCCTATCAGAAATCAGATGACGGAGAGCAACTTCAATTTAAGACAAAACTCCTCTTTCAAGGCCAACATAAAGAATGGAGGCATAGGCCATGAGATTACTGACCCTCACAATGGAAGCTTTTATTCACCTCACCAACCTTCTGAAGACGGATGAAGGAAGAGGAATCTGCAGTCTGCAGACTCGAGTGCCTAAATTACTCACAGTAAAGATTTTAGGACAAGAACTATTTTAAGGTATTTAGTATTAAAACTGGAACATGCTAAAAAGCTGTAACATATAACTCAATTGTAAAATAAATACATATGTACATATATAAATAAATATGAGAGATGGCACTTGTGGGTAATTTTATGTAAAAAAAAAAACAAAAAAAACAATGAGGTCAAAAGCTGACCTAAATCCTGAGCCTGCGCAATCCTGTTTTATTTCAAATGTAATGTACCAATAGATAAAGGTAGTGCAGTAGCACAAAGTACAAAGTATAGCAAATGAGTATATTTCTATATTATTTCTAAAGACTTTCTTTTTTCGTAATTCCATTTCTGTTTAATTTTAATAGTCGTGCAATCATTATTGCAACCAGTATTGCGACCTGGAAATAGGTTATTAAACCATCAAACCATTTGCACTCATTCAATTTTTGTAACAAATTTTCATGATCATTTTGCTGATTTTTAGCAAACATTTCTACAAACAAACAAACAAATAAATAGATTCAACAAGAAAACAATATATTAAGTAGTAATGTTTAATCTTTGTTTTTATTTGCAGTGTACTCTTCTGACATTCGCATCTAATGTGTAAGACTGTGGCGCATATTATATACTATATAACTTAAAGTGACTATGCTTTGCATATATGAAAAAAGATATATGAAAGGCATGCGCTGAACTTTATTTTGTTTGATTTTTGTCAGCGTTTCCATATACATGCAGGTTCCTGTCCCTGTAAAGATCATCTGTCATCTGTGTACACTAAATAATGCACTTAGCAAACATGGTCCTGTCAGCAGCTCGAGCCCTGACTGGCGTGTGTAGTGCAGCAGGCGGTTGGATTCGGATCAAGCAGTTGTTTTACAGTATGTTTAATCCTACATAGCTACATAACAAATGGAAGGCTTTGTTCTGCAAAAGTCAATAAGCAGGTTTTTTTTATTTTTTATTTCTGTTTTCTGGTTGTTGACCTCGGGCTGCAGTCACACTATATTTTTTTCATTCTGTTGCCTTCCATTCATAAGCATGTGTATGCTGAAGGGTGTGTCCACTCCTTTCAGCTGCTGTCACACTCACACTATACTTTCAGCATGCAAAATCTCTTTGGATACCTTCTGCAAACGGGCAGCAACCATGACACCGCAAACCAGGCAACTTTATAAATGTTAAGTTTATATTATTTTAAAGCTGTTTGTAAAAAAAAAAAAAAAATGGAATAATGCACAGAGGTCACATCCTGGCATATTCTTTCTTTCTGTACCGGTCACATTAAACTTGAACTGAGCTGCGAAATGCAAATATTTCTCACAGTAAGCTTGCATTTCTGGTGCCACTATACGCATAGGTATACAGTAAATAAGAGTCAGGAAAAAAGTTTGGTGTGGCCAACACTTTCCTAAGATCACGTTTAATGGACTTTGATGATTTTCTTCAACAAAATACAAAATGAAGGAAACACTGATTAGAGCAATGTCACACTATCTGGTTTTATACAACATAGCACTAACTGTCTATAAAATCATCATTAAAAAGCTGCCTGGTTTCACGAGGTTGCTGTTTTCACAAACAAATTGTATATTTAACATTAGCATGTATGTCATATACGGCATGTGATGGCAATAGGGCTGAAACAACGAATCGATTAAATTGATTTCGTTGTCGACGAATGACTATCGATTAGTTGGGCTGCTCAAGTTGCGGGTTCGCGTGAGGTAAGAGTACAGGTCAACCGGCAGCAGGAACAAAGCTTGTGTGGAACATGCAAAGCTTGTATGGTATGGAAGTACCACAGCGATGCACAAGCGCGTAAAAAGAAAACGCACTGGTGTCACGGAAGAAGGCATAACATCAGGTAAGCAAAAACTGTATAATCCTCATCATGTGAACATGGTACAGTTTAATGAAGTGCTATTGTGTAAACTGTTTGTTTGTAACTTCAGGACAGTCTGTTCTGTCGTGACTCGCGAGCATCACATTGCGCAAACAGCTCGCTCGCAACATAGTGATGGATTCAATTAAAGCGGTGCGAACAAACAATAAATCTAAAAGCAGCAAAGAACAACATCAGTAAATGATTAAATGTTTATTCACTGTTGTTGTTTTCAGCCAATGCTTTTGCATTTGTACACAAAAACAGTGACTTATTGTTTTCAATGTTTGTTAAAATTAATTTATGCATATATCATTGTATTATTATACAAAATTTTATTCATTATATATTCCAGATGCTTATGTCTTCACAAATGAACAAAATGTCTGTGTACTTTTTTTTAAACAAAACATTATATTTGATGTAAATTTCACTGAAAGTCTAGTGTGATTGCAGCATTATATGTCGATCAGGTGGTTAAGAAAAGCTGCCACAAACATGTGTGCTGAGATCGCAGGCTAGTGGCTATTAGTTAGTGTCCACCCATGATTTAATTACATTTACATTTACATTTGCGGAATTTAGCAGTTGCCCTTATCCAGAGCGACGTACAAAAGTGCTTTGAGTCTCTAGCAATTAATAAATCTACACTGGTACGCCAGATTACAAACTTAATATATATAAACTTAATTACCTGAATGTAAGAACAAGTTGGGACAATTTGTTACCTGAACTGGAATGTATTATGCGCACTGGACACAGTGACATGCAAGTGACGAGTTTACACTTTTAATACTGGAAACATAAGCTGTGTCTCTCCAAAAGAGTTGTGCAGCTGCTAAAAACTCCTAACAACATTCTGTACATCATGTGAGAGTGTTAAATATTAACCTAAGCAAATTCATTTCCAGTATCGTCACATAGAGTAACATGACAAAACATCATGAGATAAATATTTTATCTGACAACTTTCCAAATAGCTCATGATCTCAACAGTAATATGGCGTGCAGAGATTTGGCATGAACTAAAGACAGATTAAATGGACACTAAATACAAATTTCCCTTGTTTACAGTTTCTCTTAGTGGCTTTGGAGCATTTCACAAACTTAGTATTTGCATTTCTCAAAACAATTTGTACAAACACATTGGATTTCTTGCAGAAGCCTGTACTTTCCTCAAAATCCTTAGTTCATCAATTGTAAGTATTTGTGTCAATGAACATCTCATTGCCATCAGAATAACAAGTCCTTTTTGTCATTGTTCACAAATAAGAGAGTCAAAATGTTGTCGTGTTGTCAGTATGACGGCGCACAGTTTCAGTATTTCCTGATATAAACGACAGCTTGGATTTTTCTGATTGAAAATGCACAAGGGTGAATTTCTTCGTTGTGGCAGATATGAATTTCAACAGCGCAAATTTATATTTATTTGATTGCATATTTGATTTATATTGACTGCAAGAGATCGGACAGGATTCACACTTTTACTGTACGGTCATAGTGTCCGTTCATTTCTTGGTTGTTCATCAATTTTCAGAAATTGTAATTCTTTGTTTTGTTCTGTCTGTATACTCTCTCCAATTGAAGATTCACAAGATTCACCTTTGACCTATTTTAGAGAACTAGTTGCTCATTGGTTGATCCTGATGCTGTACACTCGCCTTTATTAGTGAAATTCAAGATTCATCTGCACAATTCATCAATTCAAGACATGATTACAAACAACAAAAAAGTTTAACAGAAATGTGAAGACGACAAGCTTGACAGATGATGACAACTGGTTTAACCATTAAGCATTGAATGACATGCGATGGAATGATGCCGAGATGTTTTGGGGGTTAAGACTTTCGGCTTCTCCCATTAGGGGTCGCCACAGCGGATCATCCGCATGTTTGATTTGGCACATGTTTTTACACTGGATGCCCTTCCTAACGCAACCCTCCCCATTTATCCGGGCTTGGGACCGGCACTAAGAGTGGCTGGGGTTGGTATTTGGGGGGTTAAGACTATTCAGGTAAAATATAAAGTATAGTATATTTTGATCAACATGACAAACAATTGGCAATGTAGGAAAAGCAGACGTACACAATCAATTAAACGAATGTACCAAAGCATTCACATTTTGTCCAATGCAACGAGAAATCGATTTTATGATGAGCACGAGTAACTGCATGAAGTGGAGGTTGAACAAGCAGGTTTGAGAATTTTATTTCTGATCTGCGAAAGGCTCGAAAGCAACTGAGAAAAACTGTAAAACAAGTCGTGAGGCAGTTCCATATTTAGCTTTTGCTGGCAGGAGGTTGGGCAGTGCATGCAGCCAGTATACCGTCTGACTCACGAGTGGTGTATGGCGGTGTAGTGGGCAATGTGCGCAACAAAGTTACGTGCGGGACGCTTCCATATGCGATCACAGCATTCCATGCAAAGCAACGATTCTCAACCACACTCGCAGTATCTTTTACGAACACATGCTTTTGTTCACACAGACAGTGGCTGGCCAGATCTTTACACTGTCCCTGCAGACAGTGACTGGTGAGATCTTTTGCTTTGACAATATCATCCTGAGCAACAAGAACATGAAATATTCTTCAAAGACTGCCTATCTCCAAATCTGCCAAGTGACTCCAGTTATCTGATAGTGATAATGAGAGCCACCACCTGAAACACTTTTAACTGTAAGCACCCATTCCTTTTAATCCTGCTGCATTGTGTATCAGCTGTTTTCTAGTCCTTGGCAGTGTGGATCCTCTTTCTTTGAAAACTTTCCACGCACTCAGGATTATACCACACTCAGCCTTTATACTTTACATGCAAAATGGAGGTTGCAGAAAAACCTTATAAACATATAAAAGGTGAAGTGTGTTGACACCAAAGCACCGCCACAGCTCTAGTTCATCAAAAGAAGAGCACATGTAAAGAAATTGTATCCGTATGGTTCCATTCAGAAATCACGTTTTTTTTTTTTTTAAACCTTGGCAAAGACAATCCAAACTGCCTGTACCACACACAGACTACTACAACCCTACAAAGGAAGGATATTAAGGAGGTATCAACCTCACCCTTTAAGTCATTCAAACCACGCTACGTTCCAGCGTGCACAATGACCCCGAGCTGGGTACAATGGCGCGTTCACAGAACAAGCAAATCAAGCAACCGACACACACAAGATTTATATGAGCCGACATAAAGGCCGCCCACTAGGAAGACCGCCAGGGATCCTTCAGGCTTTTCGTTGCATTGAACTTTGCAGGGTCAGTTTTCTGAAGAAGGCATTGACACCACCAAAAGACCTAAGCCATAAAACGTCTAATTAAATCGGAGGCTTTGGGTGGTATAGTAATTATAGCAAGATTCCTATTCCGTCAGGGTTGTTGTATATTGTTGATTTTCAGCTTGGGTGTTAATACTTAAGAAACAAAAAATGCACGTCTTTAAGATTCAGATTTGTTCTCTGTAAAAGAAGAATTTCACCGGCTTTAATCCCCTCATGAACACTCGTGCCAAAATGCTAAAATGTAATATACTTAAATATGCAGTTCTTCCCACAAACCAGTCCACAAAGTCCAAGCTTTTTATATCAAAACTTTGGATACGCATAATGTCACATAATGTCGAAAGCTGAATTCCATCACCATAACTATACAGTAAACAAAGGTACTCAAGGCATAATTTGAATAAGAAGAAGAAGAAGAAATACTTTGCACAGTGTATAGAATGCTGTGATCATTACCTGAAGAGGCACACGGCTCAGATGCACCGCCGTCATGCTTTTTCTTCCTGTCGTGTTTGTATACCAGATGAGGCTTGTTGTGTCCTTCCTCATACTCCGTGTCATCAGCTGCCATTAAAGGTTCAAGGAAGTATTCTCCACTGCGGGTTGTAAATGTACCAATCTGCAGGATCAAATGAAACAGCAACATTAGGTAACGACATACAATTTAGAAACCAATCATTAATACTTTAAATTAAATATATAACTTGTACAAATCATGTAAATATTGTTGAGACACGAAACTACATAATAAAGTTTAATAGTAAAGGGCGGTCCTTGAGTTTAATAGAATATGAGTAGGGATGTTTAAAGAAGTGTGTCGTATTATTAGTGTCCCTGACTAATTTCACACACAGCACACAGAAACAACTTTCTAATAAAGCAACCAAAACTAGCTCTCAACTGATAGACGAAACTGACCATGCCTTTTTACTAGGGCTGTCAAAATTAACACCTTAATAACGCTTTAACGCAAATTAATTTGAACGGCAAACATTTTATTAACGCGAGATTAATGCAGGTCACATTTCTATTTGACCATTTCTATTAAAAATATAAATAGATAAATATAAAAGAGGCAAAATACACATTTATTCACGACCTCCTTTCTTTACTCAGACATAAAAAAAAAAAAAAATATTATAAACTCCGTAAAAAAACATTTTTTTTAATCACTAAATATTTGTTTTACTGATGCACCAAGTCTCAAATCAAGCACTAAAATCTGCCATGATGCACACATCCGGCAATTAAAACAGTTCCGTTTGGTGTCCTGATGATTTACGTAATATAAAAACAGTTACAAGAATATTTTGTCTTCATGCTCTAAGTGAAGTATGGTTTTACTAATAATAAACATACATTTGTCTTAAGCATCCATTTTTGTCTATGTCCATGTTGATTAGTGTATTAAAAACTGGAAAAGTATTAATTGAAGGTACATTTAGGACAGATAAAAATGTGCAATTAGGTTGGAATTAGTCACGAGTTAATTCATGACAATCGTTCGATTAATGGCGATTAAATATTTTAATCGATTGACAGATTTTGAACTTTTCGATTTTGAACTTTTCGATTTTGAACTTTTTTTTAGGTTGTAATAACAGGTAATGTGGAAAAACAACGGTAAAAACAATTCCTCATAGGATTTTGAAGCCACGATGTACAGAACATCACACAAAGATATAGAAGAAAATGTAGAAAAACATTTTGGATGAATAAACCTAAAATATAAGAAATAAGAAATAAAAAACAAACAGAAATGAATATACATTAGAACAGATTATACCTCTACAATATGTCCCAGACATTGTTAACTATTTAAATCACCACCTCAAAATGCTTGGGTTTCAGTCACGGATCATGAAAAATGAAACTTTAATCTGTCATGGGGGTTGTATTTATTTATTCATTTATTTATTTATTTACAAATATTTATTAAAAGCTAATTTCTTTTCAGATTGTTAGCTAGAGCATTATCATAATAGGCTGTGTATTAACTTATAGGGAGAAAACCTAATTCTTTGGGAAAGCAGACATTGAGCACCGACATATAACCAAAATGGCACAATCCTTGTTTAATAAATCCTCTGCTAAGATGTGAGAATAGTAGTCGGATCAGGCTCCTCCTTTCAAAGCATTAAATCTTCGACTATACGGGGTCAACCCTATACATTTCATATTGGAACAAACTGCTTGAAAGTCCTGAAATTCTAACAAATGATGGAACACCTGAAATCATATTTTTTGTCCATCAAAGATATCACAAATCAAATGTAGCCTTGATTTGGTAAAAAAAAAAAAAAAAAAAAGGAAAGGAAATGGTTAAATTTTGCAAATAATGTGTAATAATAGTGTTCTGCATGTGTGATGACTTGTTTTATCGTTAAAAAACAAAAGAACCTACACTGCACCCAAACAGAAATTCATTTTACATTACTGCCAGTAGTGATAGTGGTGATAGTGGTGATAAACCGATCGGCAGAACAACCAAGAACCCACGAACGCGGTGAAGAACAGTGAAGCTAGCGTAACACCACATGTGTTACATACATATATATGAGTAGTTACACTATACTTTTATTATTTAGAAAATGACCAATGATGTGTTTTATATGTAAATATATTTCTCCTCGCTAAACTGTTCTCTCAGCCGCACCTCAGCACTTAAGTAAATGTATGATTTGCTGAACTATCTGTAACATACTGAATTGCATAGCTTTTTATTTTTCATTGTATCGTACTGCATTGAATCGCACTGTGTTAAATCAAATGAAAATAAAATTTTAATAGGGGTGAATCATATCGCATTACATAGGTAGATGCTTAATATGTATCTTAAATGTATCATATCGTTGGTTATCGCTATCGTTCTGCACATCCCAAGTACACGTCTATAACTGTATTCACATTACAACAATGACCAAACAATGGACAACGTATCCCCACATCACACTAATTGTGTTCCTGGGATAGACTCTTAATCCACTGCAACACTGAGCATTACTAAAGATGAATGAAAAACAGTTGAATGATTCATGGGTCTGAAATGTGAAATAGTTTGCGGCTAGCACTGTGCTTTAAGTATGATGTAATTAAAACATTATTTGCATGTGTCGTAACTGAATTTATTTTTTCTTTTTTGCATTACTAAAGACTGGGATTAATCTCTCAAGGCTCTATTTTGAAAATATCCATAAAGTGGCACGTGAAAAATAGCAGATGTTTGATAAAAACGTGAAAGCATCCGAACAATTCACTCTACAGGCATCAGAGAAATATCTTCTACTTATTACACACTATGGACTGTTGAGCACTTTTGTACATCGCTCTGGACAAGGGCGTCTTCTAAATGCCGCAAATGTAAATGTAAATGTAAATGTTGAGATCAGACATCAGCCAATGCAGTACTTGCAGTTTGTCCACTTTTACTGCACTGAGACACCTGATTAAACTCAGCACTTAATTACGAAATATTATATGTGTGTTTACCAGGGAAATAAAACTAACTGCTGAATTCCATTAAAGCTGATCACCCTCTGTATTTTTACTTCATTTCTCTATTTAAGTATGTTTTTCAAGTATCTGTATGTTCATTATGAGAAACTTTTTGCTTCACTAAACTTAATACACTTGAACAAATGGCATTTTTTTGTCCACTATATTAAAACATTATACCTCACTTGAAAACATAAACATTTGAAACATAAATTCAATGAAATCATAAATTGTGGTAAATGACAACCTGTCACCAGACCACAACTGATGCGCAAGAAAATGGAACACTGAACTGCTAACATTTCCAAATATACTTCTCTTAGATCAGTACTTTTATAATTGACACTTCTATATTTCATGAAAAACAGGTGAATGATGATACATGGGTCTGAAATTAGGTAAAATTGTTCACTGTGCTTTCAGAATGATGTCACTAAAACATTATTTGCATGTGTCACAAGTGAATTTTTTTGGTTTTTTTTGTTCTGTGTTTGTTCAGAAAGCAATTACTTTAGTATTTTTACGCAAGTAGAAATGTAAAATGAATGTTTTTACACTTACTGGTGTCATATTTAAGAAGGCGATGTGTACTTTTACTCAAGAATAGGAACGGTGTACTTCATACCAACAAATGACAAACTCTTACAATCACACAGTTCCTATAACAATAAAAAAACCTAATGTTAACACATTGTCTGTTGTTTGGGTTTAAAATGTAGATAGCTGTAAGCTGTCAGAGAACCACCGGCCACGCCCCCCCCTCGGCACTCAGCACACTCGCAACACCTCGCCTTCATACTAATCACCTTCACCTGTTTCCAATCTACACCCTCCCTTTATAAGGCCCCTGTTTGCACTCACTCACCGTCCGGTTCATTTTTGGCGACTACCTGTGTTTCGGAATATATACGTTTTTCCGCTACATGCTGCTTCCTAGCTTCTGTTTGTTTCCCAAGGCTAATAAACATCCTATTCGTATTCTGGTTTGCAACTCTTGATCAAAGCGTGACATAAGCGATCTGATCGAGAAAGATTTATTCAAATTATTAGCTAGGTATAATCATGTCGGAAAAGAGAAATGGTATCAGAGGCAGGTCGCTCTTTACATGCTGGTGTTGGTGGTGTTACATTAGATTTGCTCACTCAAACAGGATATTGTCGCTTTCAGCGCTATCTCTTTCAGGGTTATTTCCACTCAGAGCAAAGAGGGGAATTCTGACAGCAGAACACATCCGGACACAGCCTTAGGGATGGAAAGTTGACATAACTCAACCAGGCACGTGCTGTAAAAACACGTCCACTTTGACAAAACGCTACACCACGGATACTGAGACATGCACATAAAGAAACGAAGATTGACTCTAGTTATATTTGTGTCACAAATGGGCTGAATTCTTACACAGCAAAGAAAGTAACTTAAATGATCCTATCTTATCTTGTGGTCATTCTTATTTTGGTCTGAAGCCAGAAACCCCTTAGGTTATGCAGGATATTCTCTGTTTTGCCTATTGTTATAGAAGACACCATATTCATGTAGGGTATAGAGGTTTAGAGAGGTTTAGTTCATTGCTACAACAGAAGTGAATAGAAAGAACTGAGACCAGTTTTTTTTTTTTTTTATATAGGCTCTAGTTACAGGGTATCTCCTTGCTGAATAGCTGTGAGCATCTGCACACAAGGCCATCAGAAAACAACTTGTAATCGGGGTTATTAAATTAACGTGCAGACAGGTACTGTCATCTGTGGTTTGAAAGAGACAGAAATGCTGCTGGGAAAGCTAGGTGATTATATAATCTCTAGATGCTGTGTTTTGAAATAGAAGGGCCCATATTCAGAGATGAGTTATAAGTGCATAGTAATACTGCAATTGTGCTTATGAGCATTCAAACCTCAGATATAACTACAGACTTGCATGTTACTCAGATACAGTGGAGTGTGATGAAAACAGAGGTGTGGTTCAATTTCTTGAGGCTAAATATCCTTTCTAATGAAGGTCAGAATTATGTTCAGCTCCACTGTCTGACACTTTGATGTAAGCTTATACTAAAAATTATATTTTGGGCTGTAAATAAACTCGAACACTATGGCATATTATAACAATAAATAAATAAATAAAAATAGAAATATGTCACTGTTCATTTATAATAATATTGTCCACAAGGCTGTATCTTAATACCAGACACAGTTTATCTCAAGAAAATATTTTTTTATATGAGGAAAAATATATCAGATTAAGTATATGGTTAATATAAGTTTATCCTTTAAACTGTAGGAATATTTTCTTTAGTACATTAAACATTACAAAATGCCAAATTAACAGTATGGTTTTTCAAATGCCCTGACCTTTGTATGCAAGGTTCGATGTTTTATTACCTATTGCCTAAAACTTGGTGATGGATCAAGTTATATGTTTAAAGAGTGTCATTTTACAAAACATGCAACACTCTGATTTGATTTGTATTTATATGCACACTATCTTTAAATTCCAACTTTCAAACTTCTTTTTACTTGTCTTTTTTATTGTCACTTGCATATCAATCTGTATTTTTTTAATCCCCCGATTCTTACAGGTTTAAACGCAAGTGCATTTCTTTAACGCCTATGGTCTAGATGCGAATGAAAAGCCCTATCTCTGACACCTCTCTTTGTCTTGTCAGATCAAGGATCTAATCTAAAACTGATTTTCAGTGTGTTTAATGAAGACCATTATTCACTTTAAGTTGTTTCTTATACTCTCTTGTGATAAAAGGGGAATCTTGGTAAAAGACCTTACTTTTGCTTACTCATGCTGCTGTTCAGGAACGAGTGCTGAAATGAAATGTTGAATGCAGCTTCTCCGTGGCAGCCTCACTACTCTCTGCTGAGATTTTTTAAATATACAGTAGCATAAAAGAATACCAGAGAATACAGATAAAGAACTGGCAATTGCTAAATCAGGCTATTTACAGTAAATCCCTTATTGTCAAAAGGGATGCTTTTTTCCCACAGGGCAAAAAGCATTAGATTATAAATACCTCTGTGCAGAAGTGACAGCAATATGAACCAATCAGCTAATAGCTGTATACTATGTGATATATACTGTATATTGTCCTATACTGTTCAACATTTCTGCTTAGTCTGACACAATTTTTTTCTTTCTGAGGAACGATTAATAGATAATTAACACAGTTTACTGCAAAGAGTTCTCTCCAACCACATTCTTTTTTGTTGCAGCATCAATAAAATACATGATGAATGAAATGCATCATTTATAAAATGTGCAGATCAGATATTGTGAAGTATGCATACACAAGGCAACCTGATATTTTAGCACAGACACAGCACATCACAACAAATCCAGGTCAGCACAGGCTTCTGTTTGGATCTCAAAATAATACAACAGCCAGAACAGTAAGGCTTATCTGAGAGTCCAGTCCTAAAACTCTAAAACAGCCGAATGATGTATGGCCTATTGAAGTTCACAGCTTTAAATGACTCGGGTCCTCTGTGGTACTGCCAGTAGCACACAGGGAGTTCACACAGTTCCTGTTTACCACTTTCTTCAGCATGAGTAATCCCCTCACTAAGATAACTAATTAACGAATGGGTGCATGCAAATTGGTCATTCAGGCACATTCTGAGAAAGGCCTAGATCAAAGAACGGGAAAGTACAACCATCAGAGTGCCAGTTAACAAAAAGCTAGTGACCGGCATTTTAAATCCAGCAAGACACACAAATGAATGGTAAATGAAGAAAATCCTGGAGTAACCCTGGACTAAACAATTTAGAGTTTGTAAAGCTCATAATTCAAAGACTTAAAATAACAGAGTAAATCTAACCCTAAAAAAATTCACTAAAAATATATGAAGTGTATAAATAATATCAGAAGGTATCAGTCTCAGTGTGTATCTGATTTCCCCATAAACAATCAAACCGATGCCTTTAAAAAAGAAGAATCAGCTGTGTCAAAGTGTGTCCAGATATGGCCATGTATTTTACTGAGAAAATGATACACGGTGATGAGAAATGACTAAAGATCAAGGTCCAGACCCTGGTCAGGGTCATGGCAGAATTCTGGTTCATGAGGCAGGAACACCCTTTAAGATGAGATGCCAGTCTATCCAAGTGTTGGAGTATCATAACTCATCAAATCACTCTGGTCTGTTCAGATTACTTACATTTCAATATTTTCATATTTATGCCTTCTCTCTAAAGCCAATATCTGACAACCCATAGTTTCATGTTACATATTATTTCTAGAGGAAGAAGAATATACATATCCAGTAGCCTTGGCCTATTTTCACTGCAATATTCAGGATAATGTTTATCAAGCAAGTGTCAAACTACTGCCAGCTGGCAGAGTCACAACAAGTAACCTGCTTCCTACTGCCAATCTCCGGTATTTAGGTATCTATTTAATCATATCCCTGTATCCTTTCAGCCCCGCACAAAAGACCAGCGCAAACATTCACTCTGGATTGTTCGGTGTAGACTTGATCTACTGGCACATGCACTGCCTGGGAGAAACGTGAGGAGGAAAGCGTTCCACTCTGCAACATCATGACAAGACCGGAAACGGTCAGCTGAGACACTGTGTGATTGAGTGTTTCTCATGAAAAAAAAAAACAGGTTCATATAGTTGTGGTCACATGGATGCACAGGAAGACATGTGATGGCAGATGATGGCACATGCCACCCTTTTATAAGAACTGTATCATCATGAATACTAGCCCAACTCTGACCTCTAATCACAACTTGGACTATTGATAATTGCTCTGAGATTTTCAGTTAACACTTTTTCCTGGTCAGGATCCAGAGCCTATTCCAGGAACACGGCCGTGGGGTGGGGACACACCCTGGATGAGTTGCCAGTCCATTACAGGGCAACATGCACACACACATCCACATTATTAGCACCTGCCTATAGTCGATTTTACCAAAGCCAATTCTGTTCAAAAACTGGTATGTTTTTAAAAGGTGGGAGAAAAAACAGAGACTTAGAGGGAAACACCTGACAGTGACTCAAGCTGGGTTTGGAGAAGTGAGATTGCACTTCAACACTGTAACAGTACCTGGTGTGCTACTGTGCCACCCCAGATTAAATGAAACCATGTCTAAGTCATTATAATATTGAACAACTGCAGAGACACTATGAACCCTATGATGCATTATGAAGGTAGATGTACCTGGTGCCATCATAGAGTGAGTCTGTAACAATGCCAGCCCATGTTCACACGCTATACTCACCAGGCCGGTGCACAGGCTGAAGACTGCGCGGTGCTCAAGTTGTCCATTGACGTGTCCTCGGAAGAAACAGTGTCGCATGTCCTCGGGCTCGTGTCCTCGGCTGTGCGGCGCGCCCAGGTGCGTGACCGCATACGAGGGCGCGATGAAGGCTGCGTCCGCGCTCAGGTTCAGGTGGAAGCGCTCGCCGAACGCCTCGACGCGGTAGTGCGCGCGGAGCGCCGCCGCAGCCGCCACCGAAGCCCCAAGGTCCGGTTCCGCGCTCCTCCGCCTGCGCCTGTAGTGCCTTTGCTGCGGGAACGCCTCGCCGAAATCGTTCACTCTAACCGGCGTTACTATTTCGTACGCGGACAACTGCCTGACGAAACTTTCTAAAAGGGGGATAAAAAAAAATGCGCATTCGTTCACCTCCTGGACGTTACCTGTAAACGTAGCCTGGGTCTACTAAAGACCACATGCAGTGATCCACAGTATAGAGACACAGATCACAGTTTAATCGAGTTTGCATGCTTACATTTCTAATTCATCTGGACACTGATTTTTACGCATCACTCATTGACAAGTTTCAGATCTACCTTGCTTTGGGTGCAGCCGATGCATGTGCAGACTCCAGGCGAGACCTGCAAGGTGACATATGAGTCCCAGCAGCCAGATTGCCAGCGGCATGGTTTATCCTGCGGGAAGCAGAAGCCGCAGCCTCCTTCCTCCCCACCACCGGCTTTCTGCTCTCCTTCTCCCGTCTTGTCAGCAGCGGCTCATGGGATTCTCGGCTTTCTTCTGCAACTCCAGTGTTGCCGAGCGCTCTGGCCTCATCGCCAAGTGATTCCGGCAGAAGTGGGGGAAAAGTGCAAACGTTTACTCGTTGTGCGTTTCAGAGATCGATCTAGGTTGAGGGGTCGATGCCAACTCGGCTGCTTTCCCTCGGCCATCCATAAGACACCCCCTACACTCCAAACTCTGCTCGGAGTTCAGAGCGTGGTCACGCCTTCAAAGAAGTTCTCAGCCAATCAGCAAGGGCATCCTCAATTCAGCGGGTTGTCTGCTTCTCCGTCTCCTACTTTTTCTTCAGCAGCAGACTGAAAGAAGTTGGACAAAGCAAGGATCTTCAAAAACACCAGCATTTTACAATATACAATGCTCAAAAGAACTGACAGGCCACACTGGTTCCACCTGATCATCACAGCCATATGCTTCCTGATCATACATGTCCAAAATCGCCTTTGCTGTAACATCTGTGAAGGCTTTCCTCTTGATTTTGAAGCATGTCCATGTTTATCTGTGATCATTCAGCATCAAGAGCATTGGTGAGATGTGGCCAGATAAGGAGATCCGGGGTGCACTCTCTGTCCTCCAGGGTTGAAGTCAGAGCTCTGCGTTGAAAACTTACATTTTTCCACTCCAGTCTTGGCAAGACGTCTTCATGGGCCTTACTTTATACACTGCCATGATGGAACATGGTTGGGACTCTTAATTCCACTGAATAAAATCGTTCATTTATAGCATTTTAGACATTCTATACAACTAAGCACTTTCAACTTTGTGCCAACAATTTGGGGATGGCTCAGAATTGGGGTTTTGATGGTTAGCAGTCTACAAACTGACCAAAGGTTTCCATATTTCTGCACCGTAAAGTTTTGACCAAAGTGTAAAATATATTTTTTGATACAAATTTTCTTGTACAAATGTAATTTTCTAAGTCTAAAGTGTCTACTTTTCAGGTTACTTTTAAGGTCATTCTCTCTTCTGTCAACGTGTGAGTTTGTATCTTATAAACTTCATAATGCATGTGAAATACAATTTTCTGGTTTGTTTATTTTGAGTACAATAATCTTCTCTGGTTGGAATTGCCAGACACTCAAGCACAAGTACTGAAATTGTGGGATTCTGGTTATTTGCATGCACAATCATAAAATCATAAAAAAGAAAAGAAAAGAGAAGAGAAGAGAAGAGAAGAGAAGAGAAGAGAAGAGAAGAGAAGAGAAGAGAAGAGAAGAGA
>JAAIIK010000433.1:729844-748526 GCA_014706435.1 Silurus glanis
TTTCTTTTCTTTTCTTTTCTTTTCTTTTCTTTTCTTTTCTTTTCTTTTCTTTTCTTTTCTTCTCTTCTCTTCTCTTCTCTTCTCTTCTCACAGTATAGAAATGTGCCTCTCAAGTCTGGAATAATGTTTTCTACATATAAGATGAACTTGAGATGAGACAGTTCAAGTGACTGGAAGAGGGTGGTTCTAAAGTTTGCATCTGCATTGTCACGTCACTATTACATCATTCATCATAAAATAAAGTTAACAATATAAATATAGAAAAAACAATCATTTTCAGTGCATGGAAACTTTGAAATAATAAATCCACCAAAAATATGTAATAGTTCTCAGTTTTCCAGTACATATATCTGCTCCTTTCCAAATTTCTCTTCCGAGGCTGAGAGTGTACCTTTTTGTACTCATCTCTGGAGTATTATGTAGAAAACGCTCCATTGTCAACTAATTGTGGTATTTGCTGCAGCTTTGGTTCCTTCAGGCCACTGTTAGTCAGCATCATGCAGAGCCTCCAAACAATGAGGATGCCTATAGAGGCTGTAAATACAGTTTTAGTTTCACACATGTGGAGCTCTTCATTAAGAAAATGTTCAAAGATGCTTTAGGAGATTTAAAACCCCAGCAGATGTTCTTAATAATGAATCAGTGTCATAGCCTGCTTTTGAGAGCAGTTATGTATGGAATTGCTTATCATTGCTGTTCATGACTGTCCAGAACATATATGGGACATTTAGGAATACAGTCTTCTATTTGCTACATACACTATATGGGCAAAAATATTGGGACACTTGACTTTCCCAGCCATATGTGTTGCAAGCCCAAACTGTTCTTGCAACGCTGAAGGCAAACAGTTAGGTATAGGGTCTTTGGATGCAGCAGCATGAAATTTTTCCTTCACTTGAACAAGGAGACCCAAACCTGGTCCCGCATGACAATACTCCTGTGCATAAAGCCAGCTCTATGAAGATATGCTTTGCATGGGTTGGAGTGGAAGATCTCCTGCTATAGAGCTCTGAACTCAGCCATTGAACACCTTTGGGATGAATGTGAACGCTGACCGCACCCCACCTTCACCTCTTCATCTCACCTACATCAGTACTTGATTTTACTAACCCCCTTTTGTCTGAATGCACAAATCTCCACAAACACACTCCAAAATGTAGTAAAACATCTTCCCCAGAAGAGTGGAGGGAATTATTAACGCAAATTGGGACTAAATGTGGAATGTGATGCTCAAAAAACACATAGCATACTTATAGGTGTCAGGTGTCTGCAAACTTTTGGAAATTTTGTATTGCTTAGACTTTCTATTCAGGTTCCTAACATTCAACTAGCAAACACAAGCTTCATAACCTGTAATTTAATGGCATTTTTGTCTAACTATCACTGTTCAGTATTGTTTAGAATCTATGAGGGTCACATGTTGCTCGTTTTTAATTTAAGAATAAATGCTGTGGGTAAATGTGTACATCTTTAATTTTAGTGTTAACATGAACCTCAGCAGCCAGTGGAATATTGGGTTTAAGTATTCTAAAATTGAAAAAGTAAAAAAAGCATACGTGTATATTCTTTAAAATATAAAGTTTAAATTATAAAAGAATGGAAACTGTATGCAAATTGCTATGGAACAGAATATAACAAATAATATATTTTGGAATGTGCTACTATTGAGAAAATAGGGTAACTATTCTTCACCTGTGGTTACATCACACCACCTCATTGTTGTTCTCAATGAAACCATGCTAATTCTACTGTAGAACTGTAGAAGGACAGGTGATCCGATTGTTTCCACAAATCAAGTGCCATATCCAGGAAATAAATAAGTTTACAGATCTAGTGTGACAACTTTACAATGTTTATAGCTGCAGTGAATAAGTCAATTCATTATACACACATTTGTTCTAAATTTAGTATTTTGTTTCGATACATGAGGATTCTTTTTCCTGTCTGCTTAGTCAGAGTTAAATTCCAATGTTGAAAGCTGCTCTCCACTCATTACAAATCATTATAAATCTTCAACTTATTGACAAAAGTCAAGCACTAAACTCTGATGTGTTTGCTTTTCCTTTCTAATGATAATCCATGGTCAGTAGACATGGCACATTCTTCTTCTTCTTCTTCTTTCGGCTTCTCTGAACAGTCTAAATTGACCTCTGTAAAACGAAAGGACCTCTCATTCTACAGATTGTGTAAAAAATGTCATGTGATTACTATTAGTCTTCTTCTTGTCATTTTTCTCAACAAATGTAAGTCAAATAAATCACAACAACTGCAAATAATGCAAATGACACCTAGGTAAATGAAAATCAGCATTTCATGTGTAAATGTGATCAGAACAGTTGCCACTGATGATTTACCAAGTGACTTCCTTCATCATAAATCCGGTCTGTTTTAATAGCACTACCCTACATATTAGTGTTTATAGTCATATCTATCCTTTCAAGCAATACTTTAACAATATGAGTTTGGTGACTATATGTTTCACTCAGAACATTTGGTGCCTGTAACCATTGCTCAGCATTCTATATTGCTGCCATTATTTCCTATATGTAATAACTAGTGTAAAGATTTTTAATACTCTGTACAATATGTGCAATTTGTGTTGAAAAATTAAGTAAATGAAATGAAATCGCTCCACAGTTGCTGAATAAATTATATTTGTGGTGATGAAAGAAACATTTAACAATCCTCTGATATACATAATTGCATTATTGCACTGTTGGATGTTCACCCACCTTCCTTCAGACTTAGTGTTGCTTTTATCTGAGTTTGAACTGATGGACCTTGAGAACAGCAGTGGTAGAAATATGTTCATGTAAAGAGCATCCATAAGGAGGTGGTCAGTTATTCCTACTGAAAAGCCTGACAAGTCTTTCAACTGACAGTACAGAGATTTACGGTCTAAAGCACTAACCCCTTTTCTCATCCCACAGCTTGCATTGCTTGGCCATCAGGGTTCAAACACTTTTCTTCTCTTTCTTTTGGACCCGCAGCTATAATGATATATCAGTCAAGACATGTAGGTCTGACCTCACCTTTATTCTAAACCAAATCCAGCAACCTGAATAACACTGCATACAGTAACTGATAGTAATGTTTTTGGAATATGTGTGAAGCTGATTTGTTGTTGTTACTGTTATTATTATTGTTATCATTGTTGGTACATTTTCTCCTTGAACATTTACAGTTTTTCTCAGTTGCTTTGGAGCATTCGTTATATCAGAAATGAAATTTTCAAAACTCCTTGTTTAACCTCCATGCCATGTAGTCACTTGTGCACATCATAAAAACAATTTATTGTTGCTTTGGTCAAATTGTGAATGCTTTAGTAAATTTGTTTAATCGATTGTGTACAATTGTTTGCTGTTTCTACATTATCAGTTGTTTATGACAAGATAGATAACCCCAGTGGCAGATAGTTGGGTGCCAATGTTATCTTACTGTAACACAATCAGTTTCTGATGAGTATCAGCTGATTTATATTAACTTAAATATGGACAACAATGGCAGTTAAGATCAAATAAGACATATTTTACAAGTACTACCCCTCCAATGATATCAATCAGTAATGCTCCTGAGTCAATATTGGATTGCCTCCATCTACTCCATTACATTTCCCTAATGGAATTAGTGTTTTGAATCATGGTATGGTGCTGTTTTAATCATTTAATCACCTAGACACCACAAGGGTAAAAAGCAAATAGATCAGTATTAAGAAGCCTTAAGACTGGTAACTGTGGGGTTTAATGATGTGACATCACCAGTCTCCTGTCATCTTTTCTCTTTTGTCTTCTCTCCATTACTCCATTTCCTTTTCTCTATTTCTCAAATGCTATCACTGTCACAGCATGTAATCATGAGACCTGTATGTTCTTGCATGCCAGATTAAGACCTAGTCATCTTCCAGACCAGCTCTGCTCCTTAAGTCACAAATTCCATGGCCTCGTAAACACTGAAGCGTTCTGCCCTTCTCCTCACCAGGCTTATCCCTGTGGGCAGCTTTAGCAACACTGTCAAATTCTCACACTCACTTTTTAGTCAAGTTTAATGGACTGGTTATAAAAAGTAGGAAAAGATAAAATATATGTGTAAGAAGAACACTATGAAAGTATGCAATCTGGAGTGTTAGTATTGTTATAAATGGAAACACACATGGTAAAAAAAAAAAAAAAAAAAAAACGTTTTCTTCTACAGCTGTAAATTTAGTCTCTTCTCTAGTCGCAGACTAGTTGCATTGTCCGTGTTTCCATTTAGAAAGATCAAACGAAGGCTTTAAAATAAGCATCTATTTTTTTCCCATTGTCTTGGCCTGAAGATGCATTGACAGGCAGTGACTTGCTGAAAGAGTTCCTCACAGATCAGCATTCACAGAGGCTTTGTGTCTCTGCCCCGCCGTCTGTTCATTCTATTCTTGCTAGATGCCAATAATCTTTCAGTGTCTTATAAGCTGTTTTTCGCATGCATAAACTTAATGACAGTCCTTGAAATAGATCGTATTTACAATGTTTAATAAATAAATAATAAAATCAAATACTTTCGATATTCTGATAAATAATATAAGTAGGCATCTCAAAACTCTGCTTTTCAAAAGAGACTTTATCATTTCATCTTCCTTTTATTTTCTTTTGCTTTGTGCAGAATTGCATGGTCTGTTCATTGAAGTTGCCCTTCTTGTTGAATTTTTATTCAAAGTGTGCCATGTGTACTTATAGTAGTTCTTGGGCTTATGCTTGCATTTCCTTTTTATTCCTCCTGCACATGCAATTCTTTAAATAGAAACATGGTCATAACATTTACAATGAACTCATCACTGTACTCTTGGTAAGTACTCTCCTCACTTGTGATTAGTTCAGAAAATATCATTTACTACATTAATGTGTACATCTGCTTAGGACTTCGACGGTGTGTAAAAAGAGTCTTGATGTGACAAAATTTTGTTTAATTCAGTTTTATTTGTATAGTGCTTTCAAAATTATGGACATTGTCCCAAAGCAGCTATGGACACTGTCCCACTGTCTGATTAGTGTTGCAATGTGTGCAAAAAGGGTCTTGATGTTATAAAATTCAATTTAGTTTTTTTTTTGTGTAGTGATTTTAAAATAATGGACATTGTTCCAAAGCAACAGAAATAAGTAGATGGGTGCAATGACAATTTTCCTTGATAAATGTGGTAGTACAATGTTTTTACCTGTAATAATCTAATTGTGTGGTTTGTTCATCTTAAAACACATGAACGACCTAAAGGTACATCACTTTCCTTAAGGTTGAATGTTAGATAGCTACACGTTTTTTTGAGAAATATGTCAATTCATAAGGCCCCTTAATTTCAACTGTGTTATATTTTTTACTGAGCCCTCAGCTCTTATATCTGTTTCCAGACACCATTTTCTTTTGTGGATTACTTAAAACTTACAAAGTGGCATGCATCCTGACTGTGATGGCCATAAACAGCTAAAGAGAAGACATAATTTTTAGACCATGTAGTAGTAGAAGTAGTAAAAGAAGTAGTAATAGAAGAAGTAGTAGAGAAGCATGACATCAGCATTCAATGGCAATCTCAGAAGGTAGCAGGCAGCAAGAGTGGTGGCTACACTAACAAGCTCTATCCAGCATACCAGCGATATCAGCTTCATGAATGTGTGTATCTTATCAGGTTTCACTGAGAAAGAGAGGGATCTGTGCAGCAGCTGTTCTCTTTTCAGCCAATTGGCCCACCACCTTCATACTCATGACAGTTACGAAACATTTACAAGGCAACTGATAGTGCAAGGCTCACCTGGGACACACACTAATACACTGTAACACTAAGCTTTTAGCACAAGCACAAGAAATGCTTACACTTCTCTTACCTGGTATCACTTCCTGATTTTGGGATAGAGATGCAGATCTTGGATATCTGTGTATGATATAGTATTTATTTTAGATTAGGTTAAGACTTTAAGACACACAGCTGGAAGAGATAAGTCATTGAAATGTATCCCGGCTTTTAAAGAACGCATGCAATTTCGTTTTTGGAAGCTACGCATTCCAGTAGTTGTGTAAATGTTGTAAGTGCTCGCTTTGCTGCTAGGACAGCTGTCCACTTTCTCAGATATGACCAGCTGTCAGATTTTAGCTGCACTGACTGATAGGATCTGATGACAAGTCCGGAAAAAAAAAAAAACCTCTGCATCATCAGGCTTCCTTGGTCAATTTCAGAATTTGTGCTTTTTTTAAAAAAATGACCTCATAATTGCAAACTGCCCTGATCTGAACCTTCTCACAGTTTTCAGAGGCTGTATTGTCCACTTTTTCCTTTTTCCCAGGCTGACAACATAATAACAGCGACAGCTTTTTTTTCTCCTGCATCATATCTCTGTCTTTCTGTCACTAAAGCAGTAAACATGCAGTGTTTAGCTGCTTGGAAGCATAAAGAAATAGTCCTGTGTTATAAATACAGGTTTTTGCAGCCTACAAATTATTTTTTTTTTGTTAAGAAGTATTTGTATACTCTAGCTCATACCTGCATATATTAATCATCTAGGAATACACATCTTCTTCTTTCGGCTGCTCCAATTAGGGGTCGACACAGCGGGATCATCTGTCTCCATACCACCCTGTCTTCTACATCTGCCTCTTTTAAATCAACTACTTACATGTCTTCCCTCACCACATCCATAAACCTCCTCATTGGCCTTCCTCTTTTCCTTATTTCTGGTGGCTTCATACACAACATTCTTCTACCGATATACCCCATGTCCCTCCTCTGCACATGTTCACGCCAACTCGATCGCACCTCTCTCGCTTTGTTTCCAAAACGTCCTATATGCACGGTTCCTCTAATAAACTTGTTTCTAATCCTGTTCATTCTCATCACTTCCATTGAAAAAATCTCAACATCTTCAGCTCTGCTACCTCCAGCTTCACCTCCTGTCTTTTACTCAATGCCACTGTCTCTAAACCATACAAAAAAAAAACAGGTCTCACCACAGTCCTATAAACTTTCCCTTTCACTCTTGCAGATACTCTTCTATCACAAATCACTCCTGCCACTCTTCTCCACCCACTCCACCCTGCCTGCATGTGAAGGAAAGAGATTTCACTTCTCTAACACACTCTCCATTACTTTGCACTGTTGACCCCAGGTACCTGAACTCCTCCACCTTCACCACCTCTTCTCCCTGCAACCGCACCACTCCACTGCCCTCCCTCTCATTCACACACACGTACTCTGTCTTACTCCTACTGACTTTCATTCCCCTTCTCTCCAGTGCATACCTCCGCCTCTCCAGGCTCTTCTCAACCTGCTCACTACTCTCACCACAAATCACAATATCATCTGCAAACATCATAATCCATAGAGACACCTGTCTGACCTCGTCTGTCAACCTGTCCATCACCACTGCAAACAGAAAAGGGCTCAGTGGCAATTCTTGATGCAGTCAAACCTCCACCTTGATCCAGTCTGTCGTTCCTACTGCACACTTCACTGCTGTCACACTGTCCTCATAAATGTCCTGCACCACCCTCACATACTTCTCTGACACACCTGACATCCTCATACAATACCACAACTACTACGTTATGGTCACCTCTTCTCTCAGCCTGGCTTCCACTTCTCTTTTCAATAACTTCAAGGTGTGACTGATCAACTTTTTTCCCCTGTAGCTACTGCAGGTCTGCATATCTCCCTTATTTCGGAAAACCGGTACCAGCACACTCCTTCTCCATTCCTCAGGCATCCTCTCACCTTCCACAATTTTGTTAAACAATTCTGTTAAAAACTGCACTGCCATCTCTCCTAAACATCTCCATGCTTCTACCGGTATGTCATCTGGTTCAACCAACTTTCCACTTTCCATCCATTTAATAGCTGCTCTCACTTCCTCCTTATTAATCCTATCTACTTCCTGCTTCACCATCTCCACATCATCCAACCTTCTCTCTCTCTCATTTTCCTCATTCATCAGCTGCTCAAAATACTTCCTCCATCTTCTCAACACACTAGTCAGCACGTTTCCATCTCCATCCTTTATTACTCGATTAGATGGGACATTAAGTAGCTTTCTAGCTGTCTCCCTTATTACTTCTGCAGTAGTTGCCCAATCATCCAGCACCTCTTCACCACCACCGAGCCCCTGTCTGACCTTTTCCCTGAACCTCACACTGCAGTCTTCCTTCTTCAGTTTCCACCATCTTATTCTTCTTTCAGTCCTCACTCTCCTCCTCTTCGTCTTCACCTCCAAAGCCATCCTACAGACCACCATCCAATGCTGTCTAGCTACACTGTCCCCTGCCAACACCTTACAGTCACCAATCTCCTTCAGGTTGCATCTCCTGCAGAGAACATAGTCCACCTGTGTGCACCTTCCTCCGCTCTCATATGTCACCCTTTACCTCCTCCTTCTTCTTAAAATATGTATTCACCACTGCCATTCCTTACTCCTTAAAGCCATACCTACCCATCACCTCCTCGTCACCTCTGTTCCCTTCACCTACATGGTCATTAAAATCTGCCCCATTTACCAATCTTTCATTTCTAGGTACACCTACCAGTTCATCTAAATCACTCCAAAATTTTTCTTTCTCCTCCATCTCACAACCTACTCGTGGAGCATAAGCACTGATGACATTTATCATCACCCCTTCAACTTCGAGCTTCACATTCATCACTCTATCAGAAACTCTCTTCACCTCCACTACACTCTTACTGCACTCCTTCAGAATCACCCCTACACCATTTCTATTTCATCCACACCATGATAGAACAGTTTAAACCCACCTCCAATGTTTCTCACTTCGTCTACTGAACACACAACATATCTACCTTTCTCCTCTCCATCATATCAGCTATCTCTCTCTCTTTACCAGTCATAGTACCAACATTTAAAGTACCAACCCTAACCTCCACTCTCCTACACTTCTCCTTTTCCTGCCGTCTCTGTAGACGTCTTCCTCCTCTCCTTCTCCTCCTTTGGCCAACAGTAGCCCAATTTCCATCGGTACCCTGTTGGCTAACGATACCTGTGGCGGTCGTTGGTAACCCGGGCCTCGACCGATCCAGTTTGAAATTCTGATTCGTGGTCCGCTTATTTGATTTGGCACATGATTTACGCTGGATGCCCTTCCTAACGCAACCCTCCCCATTTATCCGGGCTTGGGACCAGGACTAAGAGTGCACTGGCTTGTGCAATCCTAATGGCTGGGTTACATCTGGGAATATACATAATGTACAATTAACACCTAGATGATATAAATCATAGTCACACTCAGCAGGTTTACTCTTGTTAATTTAGTAATAAATAAACACTAATGAAAAGTACATTGTATACTCCTTTTTATGGCACAAATGGCAATACATCTTGCTTTTTTCTAGTCGCATAGTAGCTGTCATTGTCAGTGTTTCCATTCAGAGGAAGGCACAAAAAGCATCCGTTTTTCCAGTGTCTTTGATTGACAGTGCATTGACATGCAACAACTTGCTGAAAAAGGCTTTGTGTCTCTGCAGCTTAGTCAGTTTATTCTGCTCATGCCAGAAGTCAATACTTACCACAAACTGCTTATACAAAATATTTGACATTTACGATATGCACTTTGTTATATTTAGGATTACAAGAGCACGAGAGAGAAACGCTAGTTAATAAAGTAACTACTAGTAGTTAATAAATTAAGTCCACTGCTTAGACAACTGTAGCACTATTTTTGGACAGTGACATAAATAGAGAGATCAGAAACTGGGTACAGTTTGAATTAGAGTAATAGGAACCCCTACAAATTTCGTTGTCAGCAGTTTCTACACAAGAAAACAAATGCGCTTGAGCAAAAGGTCTTTTTGAAATGTCATCAATGACTGAAAAGGACCAGTCAGGACTCTCTCATCTGATCTTAACAGCGTAACATTATCAAGGCCAAATAATTCGGTCAACACAGCTTGCTGACAGTTGCATATTTGTCAACTGTTAAAGAACAAGGTCAATCAAAACATCAATATACCTGAATTACAGCGACACTTAATACCGCAAAATCACATGCTATCATTAAGTCATTATTCATGCTGTTCATTCATGATATATGATCAGTTGATTCAGTTCTCTCATTTTGGCTCCTGTATGCTAATAAATGCTAGAATAGAGATGCAGGTCAGATCTATTTCGTACTGTAATAGTCTCATGTACAATATACATAACCACATTGCTTCTTATTTATACACTTCGTATGCTATACATACATTCTATGTACAGTGCGGGGTATGTGGACACCTGCTCAAACACACACATATGTGCTTGGTGAGCATCCCATTCCAGATTTAGCCCCCCTAGCTGTTCTAAAAACTCTCTGGGAAGACTGAGATCCTAGAAGTGGAGATTTAATTTTTAGTCAAAGCATTAGTGAGGTCACATAGTGATATTGAGCAAGCAGGTCTGGGATGCAAACAGTGATATAGTTCATCCAAACACTGTTCAATGAGGTTGAGGTTAGGGCTCTGTGCAGGACTCTCAGGTTCCTCCACTCTAACCTTGGCAAACTATGTCTTCATGGAGCTTGTGTGATGCACAGAAGCATTGTCATACTGGAAAAGATTTAGGCCTCATACTGTAGTTCCAGGAAAGGTAAATTAGACTGCTAAAGTATACAAAGGTATTCTTATATTTCAGTTTTTAGAAATTTGTTGACCAGATCAAGACCACCCATTAGGAGATATGTGTATCTGTGTCAAAGTCAACAGTCATGTGAAGACTTCACCACAGTTTATGCATCGGATTAAGTACAAGATGTAAACAACCAGGATTCTCAACAACAGGAAGAAAAAGAAAATCTAAACTATAAAATCTGGCAATAAACCTCACCCAGTGCAAATAATGAGCATTTTTTTAAAAGCAACCTAAAACGTTTTTAAGGCAAAAAAATGCCTTAATCAAACAAGTCAAGGACTTAAAAAAAATCATCACTAAGAAAGAAATCCAGCAAGCATCTGGTGAAGTGTACATCAGGCAATCGGTGACTGCAAAGTATTGGCAACCAAGTATTAAAATAAAAAGCTTTTTTAAGTAGTACAAGCCTATACTGACCAAATAAACTATATGCTGAGCTCAGAAAACCCAAGAAATTATAAAAAAAATAAAAACCTAAAAACAAACATCAAAACAAAATAATTGCAAAAAACTTATCACATGTATATGCTATAACCTTGAATCTGATGTTGTTTCCTCACGATCATTAATCTGCATTTAAACATGTAAGCAAATCTGGCCCATGGTAACTTTTTGGCCACTATGCAATATATGGGAAGATGCAAAAAAAAAGCCACTAATGCATATCTTTATTAATAATTAAATATTGAATACAACATATTTTGTTTTATTTTTAAGCTGCAAAAATGTAAATAGAAATTAAAAGTAGATAACAGAGGAGAATTGTGGAGAAATAAAGAGGAGTGAATTTGAACTAATCCAATTAGGAAAACGTAAAAAAGAAATGGCATTGAACTTTAATGTACTATAAATAGGATTGTTTCTTTCTTTGTATTGTACTAATTATAAGTTTCATTAAACAAGAAAACTTATGAAAATAAAAATGCATTAGTTTATCATAGTACAGAGTTATGTTTTATATTTATTCATTTAATTATGTTTTCATTTAATTATTGATTTATTTATTTATTTATTTAGTTAGTTAGTAAGTTAGTTAGTTAGTTAGTTAGTTATAATTATTATGAAATAAAAGAGAGGAAGTATGGCAACTTTTAATTTAAATTTAATAAGTACAGTTTTTAAAGTTACATTTTCTTTTGGTAATCAAGTTCGATTTTTGGCTCTTCACAGAAAAAGGTTTACCCCCTCTGCTTTAATGAATTTAACGATGATTATTATTTTATTAGTTAATTATTTTATTTGCTTAAACTATTCATTCGATTTGTTGAGTTTTCACATGTGTTTGTTCTCTGCATGTCAAAGTATAGTGATGTAATGCAGTGACAGCAGGCCATACTGCTGGTTCAATGGTGTGACTTTAAGAGTTAATTCACAGAGAGGTGTTGGACATTCCTCAGTCTCACTCATTCTGTTATTCTGTCTCACATCTCTTCTCTGCACTGACAAGGTGTCTCTTCATATAGGCCTGAATCATTCATCAGACAAGTATAAATATGATAAACCAGGTGAAGTGTTAAAGTTCAGCGAGTGGCACAATACATGTAATAAGTTGGACACTTTATAGATTGATGAATTCCAAATCCAACCCAGCAGGGACATATTAACTGGTTACATGCTTCGAATGAAGGATAGTTTACAGCACAGTCTTCCCTTCTTTCTTGATGACGAATTGCTTCCTGTGATAAATCTGTTTTCTTTTTTAAACTATTTTTAACAGATATGAACTTTCTTCCAGTGCCAGTTTTTTTTTTTTTTTTTTTTTTTTTTGTACACCAGCTGCAAGAATACATTATATCAATAGCCAGTCTCCAGAGTATACTGGAGCACCACTGTGCATGTTCATGTTTATCTGTGTGTCAGTTCTATGCAAGATAAAAAAAATGTTTACAATGATAGATTAATTGAAAAAAATCTGAACGTAAAATCAGTTATTTAAGCTATTAAATCTTTTGAACATCTCATTCCACATTTAGGTCCCATTTGCTGTTATAATAACCTTCACTCTTCGGGGCAGATGTTCTACTAGATTTTAGATTGTGCTTGTGGAGACTTCTGTTTATTCAGAAACAAGGGTCATGTAGAATCAAGTCATGTAGGGCGTTCCAATTGATCCCAAATGTGTTCAATAGGGTTGAGGCCAGAGCTCTACAGCAGGCCACTCAAGATGTTTTACGCCAAGCAATAAAATTAGTGGCTGCTACTTAAATTAAGGTTTGAATTAGACTATCCCAGTTGGTCTTTATTTCCAACCTCATACTCTTCCAATTCTGTTCTCCTCTCCTCTTCCTCTACCACTATGCTGTCTCAACATGGAGCTTCTGTGCACATCAGCTCAACTTGCACTCAGTTCACCTTAGCTCTTGAAGGAGAAGAAGAAAGAGAGAAAGAGAGAAAGGGGGTTGAGAGTGAAGGAAAAAATTTGAAACTCTATTAAACTGCCTGTAGTCTGGGATGGATTAAGAGAGCTCGTCACCAAAGAATTGCACGGCCCTACAGCAGTGAATTATGTTCTTCTTCCAAGAAAAAGTGGGAGCAAGATTTTAAAAAAAGAGAGTAGTACAGATTAATGTGGCCATATCGCTAATGCTGAAGCACAGAGGTAAAGGTTCATGGATATAAAAATGTTTGTTTTTACCTTTGTTTCACTGACAGTCTATTTTTCATGCTCAACATTAGAAGTCCATGATTTATGTTACGTAGGACGTGATCTAGCTCATGAGGAGATATTCACAAAGCCTTAAACCCATGAAAATGGTCCAATTATTTTTCTTATGGTATTCATTTCTGTTCATTCTGTTCGTATAAACCTAGCAGCTATTCTGGCGTTTTGTACAAGCATTTTTTCCTGTTAGCCCTAACTAAGCAAAGACTTGTGGTCGGCAACAGCTCAGACATATAGGTGAAAATACAGTACACATGAAACCACATGCAAATGCAAAAAGACATTTAAATGACTTTAGGGTAAAAAAAGACAAAATAGAGCCCAGGAAACATTTTTTAGATTCAGATTTCTGCCAAGCAAACAGAGGTATTTATAAATAATATGTGCACAAGCTAAATATACTGTATATGACTGTGATAGATAATAGTGTGGGGTACTAGCACAACTCTGTAAAAGCTTGCTGATTGAATGTATTACATTGCAGTTATGATTAAGTACCTCTTTGCATTATCAACCGTGAAGTTTTAGAGATATATGGCCTGCTATAAATGTTGAAAAACGAGATAAGGTGGAGTTGATAAGAATATGGAGAATTAGGCACTTATTGATTGTTTGATGTGATGAGGTCTATTGGCTTCAACAATATTTCATGACTTTAGTATAAAACAGTTCTGTCATGGTTAAGAATTAACAGGAGATAAAACCCTATAAATCTATATTTGTCAATGTTTTGATAAAAAAAAAAACATTTGAAAAATAGTTCTACAGAAATGACCAACAATAACCAATAACCTGCCTAACTAGTTTCAATAAAACAAACGATCCGAAAGACACAAATAACTATTTGCGATCCAGTGCTTGACATCACAGCAGCAATTAAATAAGAGCTGAAGAATTTGAGTCAGACACATATATCACTTTATCTGATAAACCCAGGACATGTCTATATGTAGAGCCATGAAGCAGCATACAGATGCCTGGATGTGGCTGAAAAAAACCCCCACAGGAACTCTTGAAGGAGGCGTGTGTGCTGTGCAGAAGTGTAGTGTGTGTCTGTGTGTGAGTATGAGTGTGTGAATGTGTGTGAGTGTGGTGGGGGTCTTCGCACACTCCACCACAGGTTATTGTTTACAATGACAGCTCCATGAGCCCTGCATTCAACTGCATTCATCATGTCTACACTGTCCAACTGTGTCACACAACTGACCACCAGTGATATATTCAACCCTCAAATCTCTTTAGTGACCTGCCCGCCTGTCAGAGGGCTTTGGGTGAGTGTTGGGTTGCGAGTGAATACGCTGGTATTATTAAGAATACCAAAAAAAAACAGCTACTTGCAGGGGATATTTAGAAAATAACTGGACGCCAAAAGCCATCAAAGCTCTATGTCTAGGTCTTAGTGTAACAGCCAAAAAAATTAACCAGAATTTAATAAACCCTTCACATGGCAGCAGGACAGCAGGACTATGTCCAGAGTAAGGTGACAGCTATATCACCAGCAATACTAATCAGTCCTGACACCTCGAAAGAAGGATTGTGAATAAGAGTCATGGGCCAGGTAACAGAGCACAGTAACTCTGTAAAGAGATGATTGGAGTACCTTGCCTCAAGCCCCTCACATTTGTTTAGATGTACATCTAAGGCCCACCTGAGAAGGACCTCACATGTCTGCTTTGAATTATGTCTGTGTATGTCACGACTCAATGTGTCTTATATTAGGGGGAGCCGTGTAGAAGCAATCGGAAATGGGTTCAGATAGTGTGTGCTGAACAGGATGACCTAATTTCTTAACTATTTCTTGAATCCAGTAACCACCAACAACTCGGTTCTTCCCAAACAAAAATGATTACTGGACTGCTGATCATTTTTTATAGCATGCCATCCATTAACTATAAACAAAGAGTTTTTAAAGAAGAAGACTTTAAACCCTGAAAGAATCTTATGTCACAAGTTTCTGTTTCCTGAAGCACCATTGAAGATGTTTAGGTAATATTATGTTTTCGCGTTGCATTGCATTGAATTTGATTTTATTAATAAAACGCAGTCGATGGTCCCCTTTTGACTTAGAAATTTTGACCCAGGGATCTGTGGATCCCACTTTAAGAACCTCTGCCTTATACCACTGCAATTTGCCAATCATTCATTGTTTTTTTGTTTTTGTTTTTGTTTTTGCCTAAAGAAATAGCTTTACCTCTGACACTGGAGTTTCCTTCCATAAGTAAGGATAAACACTTAATGGAATGTGCTGTTGTGCAAAAATAGTACACATCAGGGTGATGTGATACACACTGATAGGAAGTGTGTTCTTAACAGCACAGTCTAAAGTGTGTTATTCGAGTCAGGGTTAGGCAAAGATACATAAAAATGTATTTTAAAATAAAATACCAAATACCTTAACTTTAAGTGTATCAAAATAAACCACAAAATACAGTAGCCACACGATGTATGAACTGCTGTATTTTTCTATTTTCAAAATACTAACAAAATACCTTTATATTTTTTACTTTACTTTTACAAGGGAGCATGGAATTTATTCGCAAGCTGTATTGACTGCAATACAGTGATTTGCGTTAGTGAATGTTTAAAACTGATTTGAACATAGAAACATAGAGCTAATTAACTGATGTGTCCACGGGGTCTGAGTTCAGAAAATCATAATAGACTACAATGTAGAGTAGCCACACCATGTATCAAAATAAAACTGCTGTATTTTTGTATTTTAAAAATACTAAAGAAATACTTTTACAAGGGAGCATGAAATTTCTTCACAAACCTTCCATCAATTGGCCTATTTGATTCCTTCACTATTTCACTGACTCGATTTATTAAGTAAAAAAATGTTTGATAGCAACAGCTTCTCTCTGTCCGAGTATGAGTCATAATTGTATCCTAATTTAGTTACTTGGTGTTTGGTAACGAAGGGCTACTTTGCATCAGCAACACTGACTCAATGACAAACAAGTCATTCTCAAGTAGACAACTGATGGCACCTGTATTCATACCAACTAGTTTCTAACTAATTTATCATTTGATTGTTAATCATAAATGTAATAATATATTATGTGCAGGCATTCATCAATTCATGGTCATTCATGCAATGGTATGCAAAATCATGATGCTACTGAACAGCTACGTCAATTAGGGTACACTATTTTAAATTAAATATTTATTTAACAATCACTGGACACCTATTTGAAAGCTGGCAGTCTGCATGTTTCTTACCTTCACCACCTTTTTCCATATGGATACATTTTTGTTCTTATCTTAACAAGTCCGGGTAAACTGCTGAGTAAGCACTTTTATGATGTCATCATGTAGACTTCTTACAAAAAGTATTTTAGAGTATTTTAAAACTACAAAAAAAAAAGTATTTTGATACAAAATATAAAGCCATTTTCATCAACACTATCAAATACAAATTACAAAATCTTAATCCTATATTAATACTGCCCAACCTTGATTACAGTGTGTTATACTTACAAGTTATGTAGGTGGACCATCCGCAAGAAAAGTTAGTTCCTGTTATGCTTACAACAGTATTTGAACAGTGTTCACCAGCTCTTGCAGTTAATAAGAAATTGAATGCAACTTGTCATGTAACTTGTCTTATGGGAAACTGCAAACCTCTCACTTCTTAAGACAATCTTTTGTCAGGAAACTTACTGAATATTATAAGGCCCTGATACCCAAGAATATTTCCATAAATGTTACATAAACACTTCAATGATCACACATTTATATATAAGTTTACTTTGTTCAACACCATGCATTTTATGGGTTAATAATATGGCCATATATATATATATATATATATATATACACTGGCGATCAAAATTAGAGAACAATATATAAACAATTGAACAATTCTGAAATAATGTCATCTTCACTGCTCAACAGTTGAAGGAGTTTTTGTCCTGTCTATACCATGCTACCAGAACACCTTTTCCACAAAATAACTTTGGCATTTAAAAAAAAACATTATTTTGCAGAAAACACACTGATCAAAATTAGAGAACAACAATGACTGTAGCATGGAAAAAGATTACAACAAAATTTTCTGAAGGTTACAACAGTCAGCAATTAGTAGGAAGTGTACAGGCCTCTGCTCTGAATGACTTCAGCACATCTGCGGCCACAGGACAGCACTAGTCTCTCACACTGCTCTGGTGTGATTTTGGTCCACTCTTCTTCCAGTCTCCTCCACAGTTCGGTGACTGTAGTGGGTTTCTTGGCCATAACTTTGTCGCCAAGGATTTTCCAGAGGTTCTCTATTGGGTTGAGATCAGGACTCTGGGCAGGCCATGTCATTATTTCAATGTTTTCAGTTTCAAGGAACTGCTTTACCCATTTTGCTGTGTGACATGGAGCGTTGTCCTGCATGAACACTGCGGGCTGATTGGGTGATGAACGCAGGAAAGGAACCATATGTTGTTGAAGAAGGTTCTGATAAACATTTGCATTCACTCTGCCATGTAGCTGTATAAGAGGCCCAACTCCTGCTGCAGAAAACATGCCCCAAACCATGACACTTCCTCCTCCACTTTTCACTGACTTCTTTACACACTTTGGGTTCAGTCTTTCTCCAGTTTGTCGCCGAACATAATGTTTCCCATCGGACCCAAATAAATTAAACTTGCTTTCATCACTGAAGTGAACTTTGGACCAGTTCTCCTCTGTCCACACAACATGCTTAGTCTAGCCTTTTGATTCTTTCTGCTAATGAGAGGTTTGGTCACTGCAGAGTGGGCTTTCAGTCCAAATGCTCTTAAACGTCGAGACACTGTATGACGAGACAGATCCTTAACCTGTTCAGCGCTGAACTGGTGAGCAATTCCAGCTGCAGTGTGGAAACGATTGCCAATTGAGATCCTCCGCAGTATCCTGTCCTCTCTTCTATTTGTCTTCCGTGGACGACCAGCCTTCTTGGCGGACTTGAATGAGTTTGTGATGTTGTAAAGATTCAATATTCTTGAAATCACAGATTTGGAACGACCAACTTGTCTTGCTATGGCTGATAGGGTCATCCCTTTGGCCTTCATCTGGACAACCTGCTGCCGGAGGCTTTCAGTCACTTTAGAACGGCCCACCATCTTGCAGAGTCAGTGAAACTGGAAGTTAGGCTGCCAGTTAAATAGGGGTTGACAGATAATCAAGGAAATTAGCACCAGGTACCAGATTAACACCAATAACTGGGAGGTATCTGAAAGTGTTCTCTAATTTTGATCAGTGTGTTTTCTGCAAAATAATGTTTTTTTTTTAAAATGCCTTAGTTATTTTGTGGAAAAGGTGTTCTGGTAGCATGGTATAGACAGGACAAAAACTCCTTCAACTGTTGAGCAGTGAAGATGACTATTTCAGAATTGTTCAATTGTTTATAAATTGTTCTCTAATT
>JAAIIK010000433.1:748626-767833 GCA_014706435.1 Silurus glanis
ATATATATATATATATATATATATATATATATATATATATATATATCTGCCATACCAGTACAAGTTGCTAAACTCGGTACAATAATGTATTAGAACTAACACATAATATAAACTAACCGTTTATGTTACAGCTGGAACAACTGTCAGAGCTGTGACACTCTAGAAAATTAACACACACCTTTTGGTATGAAAATCTACAAATAAATTCAATATTCAAGAAATTAAACTTAATTCAATATAGAATAAATGCCATTCAAGACTTCTACAAATGTCTCTTTGCAGAAAGCCTCACCATATAGTTTTGTGTTTTTCTTTACAGTTTTCCCACATTAGTATGAAATTATATACTAATCATTTATAGAAAGTTCATGCTGCAATTGAAAATAAATGAAAACCTTCTGACCAATCAGAAATGAAAACAGTACTATAACGTGTAAAAAAATTATTTGTTCAAGAAAGAAATTAATAAAAGAAACAAAAACCTCCGAAAGAATCTCAATGCTGAGCCTTGTGACATTTATCTAAATGAAATCTATGGTAATTAGAAAAAGAAGATTGTCTTTTGAATGACAATTGCATAATTGTTGAAATTAGAGTTTGAGCGTTTAAAGTAAGTAGGAATACACCAAAAAAGCCCAAATCCTGTTTTATCAGCCAGGTTTAATGAAACAATTTAGCACTGTATCCTGTCCCTGAGGAAAGACTTTGTGAAGAAAAGAGCCCTCCTTCCCACCCCCGCTGTACTGGGTGACCATGATCTTATCTATAATAACCCACAGGAAGGAAAAAAGACTGGTTCAACTGGATGCAGCACACACACACACACACACACACACACACACACACACACACACACTTTCTTCTTCTCTTCTTCTCTGGCTAGAAAAACCCTCTTTTATACCAAGTTTACCAACTTTGTGACAAAGCCAGGAATTTTCTCCTCAGAGTTTAGCACTTCTCCATTCATTTCCATTTGCAGATGCTGAGAGCTGCTAACTGAACTATGTGCTTCCCTTGATGCCTTAGCCAAACCCATAATACCCCCGATCTTCATTCTGGAGATGTCTCAGAGCCCATAGCCAGCCTCCAGGGCACAGTGGGTTACCCAACTAGCTCCAGAATACTGATAAGTTAGCCATTTACACCACCCTCCCCTTCCCCCCGTTTTCTCCTTCCCTCTCAGTTCATATTTTTGTGGAGGTCCATTGACTTCCTCTTCTTCTCAGCCTGTCTCTAATCCGAGGCTCAGTATCCAGGGAGGCTCTTCACAGTGCAGGCTTTATTTGGCACTTATTACTTCAGCACTCGTAGGCTTATCTCCTGCCTGGTGACAGTCTTTTCAAGCCTGCCCTTAATGACTTGGGGAAGCTCACATGCTTGGCTTCCCATGGTTGCAAGCACTCTGTGATGTCAGAACATTGAGAAAAGGAGAGGGAGAAGAACTGTGGGTGAAATTCTTAAGAACGTGTGTACTGTGTGCATCTGGTAAAGAGAAAATGCTAAAATGTGTCTCACTAAACACATCAGTAAAGTTAATTAATCGTCATTTACACATTCCTCATAGCTATTTTAGTTATCTAGCTAGGTTATGGAATAACTAGGTACTCGATTTTGGCGGCAAGGATTGCTAAAATTAGCAAAAGTTTATGAGTGATGAAAACGATGATGAAAGTGAAATCAGCAGGATGAGACCATTTAATATATGCAGTAAGTTTAGCCATCTTTCACCTCTAGTTGAGTTTATTTTGTGAGGTAAAGACAGAGATTTTGTCTCAAAATGTGACAACCACAACAGAAAAATCACATTTGAAATAAGAGGATTCTAAGCCACAGAAATAGTGACCAAATAATAATTTTGTACCTTATATACATTTACAATATTCACATTTGTCAGATGCCCTTGTCCAGAGCAACTTACATTTATATAATTCATACACTGAGCAGCTATGGGGTTAAGAGCCTTGCTGAGGGGCCCAGGATTGGCATCTTAGTGTGGCTGGGATTTGAACTCATGAAACAACAATTTAAATCTTGACACTTGTAGGAAGTCTGAAGCGAAGTTTTTTCTTAGCTTGCTGCCTTTCAGTGAAGCCATATATGCATCAGAACAATGTAGTTAAATATTAGTATTCCAAAATGGTCAGAATGGTCAGAAGGCATTGATTAATTGTCTATAAAAGCAGCTCTGATCATAGTACCAGAGGCAAACCAAAGGTTGGCTTTACAGTTTTATTGTCTTTGTTTTTTTATTATTTATTTCAAGGGGAATCTGGAGGAAAAAAAAGTAGCTGTAAGTGTAAGTGATAAATTGAACTAACTTGTTCATGGTCATTCTATAAATTAAATCTAAATACAAAAAGTTTTAAAATGCATAGTTTCGTATAATGTAGAAACAGACTAATGTAAATACAGCATCTCTTAAGCAATCTGCTCTTGGGAAGTAAATTAATATTGGTACAAATTCACTACAGATACATCATACATGCATGGTGTAAGTTGATGTGTCCCTGTCTTCATCTGCATAAATGGGTTGCAGGTGGCTGTATCTCTCTATCCATATTCATATCATCAATTCAAGATGGATGTTTATGTAAATGGATTGCTTCTTTGGTTTCATACATGCTTTAGAGCCCAAAGACATCATCTAACTGAACAAACAACAATTTAAGTGGAGATCATTATAGCGATGGAAACTGTAGACATGCACACCCTGGAGCAAAAGCAAAAACATGCATGAGTCTGTATATGAGACATTTAAAGTCTGATGTAGAGTCAGTGACCAGATCAGGTTTGGTATCTTTTATGTGGGGGTGTGTGTTTCTGAGAAATCATCATCACTGGTAAGCAGTATGAGGACATAAAATTCACTGTATACAGTTATGGAACTGAACCCAGCCATTAGGGAGGCACAAGCCAGTGCACTCTTAGTCCTGGTCCCAAGCCTGGATAAATGGGGAGGGTTGCGTTAGGAAGGGCATCCAGTGTAAAAACATGTGCCAAATCGAATATGCGGATCACAAATAAGAATTTCATACCGGATCGGTCGAGGCCCGGGTTAACAACGACCGCCACAGGTATCGTTAGCCAACAGGGTACCGGTGGAAATTGGGCTACTGTTGGCCGAAGGAGGAAAAGGAGAGGAGGAAGACGTCTGCAGAGACAGCAGGAAAAGGAGAAGTGTAGGAGAGTGGAGGTTCGGGTTGGTACTTTAAATGTTGGTACTATGACTGGTAAAGGGAGAGCGATACCTGATATGATGGAGAGGAGAAAGGTAGATATGTTGTGTGTTCAGGAGACCAAGTGGAAAGGGAGTAAGGCCAGGAACATTGGAGGTGGGTTTAAACTGTTCTATCATGGTGTGGATGGAAAGAGAAATGGTGTAGGGGTGATTCTGAAGGAAGAGTACAGTAAAAGTGTAGTGGAGGTGAAGAGAGTTTCCAATAGGGTGATGAACGTGAAGCTGGAAGTTGAAGGGATGATGATAAATGTCATCAGTGCCTATGCTCCACAAGTCGGCTGTGAGATGGAGGAGAAGGAAAGATTCTGGAGTGAATTAGATGAAGTGGTAGATGGTGTACCTAGGAAAAAACGATTGGTGATTGGGGCAGACTTTAATGGGCATGTAGGTGAAGGGAACAGAGGTGATGAGGAGGTGATGGGTAGGTGTGGCCTTAAGGAGAGGAATGTGGAAGGGCAGATGGTGGTGGATTTTGATAAAAGGATGGAAATGGCAGTGGTGAACACTTATTTTAAGAAGAAGGAGGATCATAGGGTGACCTATAAGAGTGGAGGAAGGTGCACACAGGTGGACTATGTTCTATGCAGGAGATGCAACCTGAAGGAGATTGGAGACTGTAAGGTGTTGGTGGTGGACAGTGTAGCTAGACAGCATCGGATGGTGGTCTGTAGGATGGTTTTGGAGGCAAAGAAGAAGAGGAGGAGAGTGAGGACTGAAAGAAGAATAAGATGGTGGAAGCTGAAGGAGGAAGAGTATAGTGTGAGGTTCAGGGAAGAGGTCAGACAGGGGCTCGGTGGTGGTGAAGAGATGCTGGATGATTGGGAAACTACTGCAGGAGTGATGAGGATGGCAGCTAGAAAAGTACTTGGTGTGACATCTGGAAATAAAAAGGAAGACAAAGAGACATGGTGGTGGAATGAGGAAGTGCAGGAGAGCATAAGGAGAAAGAGGTTGGCAAAACAGAAGTGGGATCGACAGAGTGATGAGAAAAGTAGGCAGGAGTACAAGGAGATGCGGCAACAGGTAATGAGGGATGTGGCGAAAGCGACACAATGATGAGGATAATGAGGAGCTGTATGGGAGGTTGAACACTAAGGAAGGAGAAAAGGATTTGTACCGATTGGCCAGACAGAGGGACCGAGCTGGGAAGGATGTACTGCAAGTTAGAGCAATAAAGGATGGAGATGGAAATGTGTTGACTAGTGAGGAGAGTGTGTTGAGAAGGTGGAGGGAGTATTTTGAGCAGCTGATGAATGAGGAAAATGAAGCAAGATGTGGATAGGATTAGTAAGGAGGAAGTGAGAGCAGCGATTAAGAGGATGAAGAGTGGAAAGTCGGTTGGACCAGATGACATACCGGTAGAAGCGTGGAGATGTTTAGGAGAGATGACAGTGGAGTTTTTAACCAGATTGTTTAACAAGATTCTGGAAGGTGAGAGGATGCCTGAGGAATGGAGAAGCAGTTTGCTGGTACCAATCTTTAAGCATAAGGGAGATGTGCAGACCTGCAGTAACTACAGGGGAATTAAGTTGATCAGTCACACCATGAAGTTATGGGAAAGGGTAGTGGAAGCCAGGCTGAGAGAAGAGGTGACCATCTGTGAGCAACAGTATGGTTTCATGCCTAGGAAGAGCACCACAGATGCTTTATTTGCTTTGAAAATGTTGATGGAGAAGTATAGAGAAGGACAGAAGGAATTGCATTGTGTATTTGTGGATTTAGAGAAAGCGTACGACAGAGTGCCAAGAGAGGGGTTGTGGTATTGTATGAGGAAGTCTGGTGTGTCAGAGAAGTATGTAAGGGTGGTGCAGGACATGTATGAGGACAGTGTGACAGCAGTGAAGTGTGCAGTAGGAAAGACAGACTGGTTCAGGGTGAAGGTTGGGCTGCATCAAGGATCGGCCCTGAGCCCTTTCCTGTTTGCAGTGGTGATGGACAGGTTGACAGACGAGGTCAGACAGGAGTCTCCCTGGACTATGATGTTTGCAGATGATATTGTGATTTGTGGTGAGAGTAGTGAGCAGGTTGCGAAGAGCCTGGAGAGATGGAGATATGCGCTGGAGAGAAGGGAAATGAAAGTCAGTAGGAGTAAGACAGAGTACATGTGTGTGAATGAGAGGGAGGGCAGTGGAGTGGTGCGGTTACAGGGAGAAGAGGTGGAGAAGGTGGAGGAGTTCAGGTACCTGGGGTCAACAGTGCAAAGTAAGGGAGAGTGTGTTAGAGAAGTGAAGAAAAGAGTGCAGGCAGGGTGGAGTGGGTGGAGAAGAGTGACAGGAGTGATTTGTGATAGTAGGGTATCTGCAAGAATGAAAGGGAAAGTTTATAGGACTGTGGTGAGACCTGTGATGTTGTATGGTTTAGAGACAGTGGCATTGAGTAAAAGACAGGAGGTGGAGCTGGAGGTAGCAGAGCTGAAGATGCTGAGGTTTTCGTTGGGAGTGACAAGGATGGACAGGATTCGAAATGAGTTTATTAGAGGGACAGCCCATGTAGGATGTTTTGGAGACAAGGTGAGGGAGGCGAGATTGAGATGGTTTGGACATGTGCAGAGAAGGGACATGAGTTATACTGGTAGAAGAATGCTGAGGATGGAGCCACCAAGAAAAGAGGAAGACCAAGGAGGAGGTTCATGGATGTGGTGAGGGAAGACATGCAGGTAGTTGGTGTGAAAGAGGCAGATGTAGAGGACAGGGTGGTATGGAGACGGATGATCCGCTGTGGCGACCCCTAATGGGAGCAGCCGAAAGAAGAAGAAGAAGACAGTTATGGAACTGTGTTTGATGATAATACTTAGACGAAGGATTGAATATCTTGATGCTGTTAAATTCTTAGTCTTATTGGTCCAAAGGTGTATAGGCTTATTACACATCCCACCTCAAGCCCCCGTTGCTAATTCCAAGCCATCATTTTACCTGTAGTATTAGAGAATTGAGCCATTGATATTGGAGAGAGAGAGCGAGAGAGAGAGAGAGAGAGAGAGAGAGAGAGAGAGAGAGCAAGAAAAATAGAAAAAAGAAAGAGAGCACCAGAGCATAGCTCATTGCAGTAATTAAACAGAACTGCTTGTGAACAGGTGTACAAAATATTCTTTCATTGTTTGTTTATGTATTCATTAATAGTGTGGTGCATTAAGTTCCCTGTTAACCTTGACATGTCCTTGTTGTTTTGGTAGCTACATCTAGAGAAGCAACTAGAGAAGCAGAAAGGGAAAATTCTTGGTGTTGTGATAGTAGAGTCTGGCTGGGGGTCAATACTGCCCACAGTTACCCTGCATGCTGCTGCTCATTCAGGGAAACTCAATGTGGGTGATTAGATCATGGCTATGAATGACACAGTTTTGGTGGATTTACCGCTAGCCACCTGCCAGGGCATCATTATCAAGTGAAATTAAAATTTATTTTTTACACAAATATCTGTACTTTCTACTTCTTATATTTTCAAGCCAGGCTCGTTACTTTAGTCCTATTCAAGAGTTCTATTTGGTGAAATGTCTATTATTTCTTCTTGCCATTTTCAGCCCATCAACCTGTTTCCTGTCTTTACACATTTTTTTCAATCTACCACTGGTGTATCATTTCCTGGCTCTCACACACCACAGACGTAGATTCGTTTACGAAGATAACAATGAACAAGGCAGAAGGCAACAAGAAGTATGGGGTTAACGCGGATGAGACAGAGGGAGTCAGTGATGAAAACATGACTGAGAACAGAGACATTCCTGATGATCATCATCATCATCTTTTTCTGCTTGTGTTCTATATGGTGGTTGTTCAGCCTGGACATACATTCATTGGGTAACAACATTTAAAATGAATAGATAATTTAAATTAGTATGTTAATTAGGGCTGTCAAAATGTGTTAACGCAAATTAATTTTAATGGCACAGATTTTACTAATGCGCGATTAATGCAGCACGCATTTTTAAAGTATAAATAATTAATACAATAGAAGCTAAATTAAAACCTTCAATGCAAACATTTATTTTTTCAATTTTATTCAAAATTATTTTTAATCTGTAAACATTTATTTTACTGCACCAAGTCTCAAATCAAACACCAAAACCTCTGGGGTCCATAAACGCGCCAGCAAAACTGACAGGGGGGGCGCTCTCTGCCATCTCTGTCAGCTCTCTTCACAGACATATAAAAAAAAAAAAAAAAAAAAACTGAGTCTCACTGAATATTTGTCAGACAGACATAATAAATATGTGAATGGAAAGCGCAAAATGTCAGGTTTTAAATAAACCACATCAAAAATAAATATTCTTTGATTATGTAATCCATATGAAAGTTAAAAGAGTTACAGTTTCTCCGGTATCACCTCATCAACAGTCTTTGTGAAAACAGCAAAGGTTCTATTTGGTGTACTGAATATATATATATATATATATATATATATATATATATATACCATAATTACTTTAAAACATATACAAGAGTATTTTGTCTTCATACTCTATGTTGAGTTTGGTTTTACTAATAATAAACATACATGTGCATAAAGCATTAATATTTGTCTATGCCCATGTTGATTAGAGTATAAAAAACTTATATGGTATTCATTTAAGGTACATTTGGAACAGATGTGTGAATAAGTTGCGATTAATCGTTAGTTAACTCGCGACAATCGTGCGATTAATCACAATTAAATATTTTAATCAATTGACATCCCTAATATTAATATGACATGAGGTCTTTTTACCAGTGTGACACTAAAACAGGAAGTTTTAAGGGCTACTTTTTACTTAAGTACATGTCTGAGCCCAAACTTCTTTAACTTGAGTAAAAAATTGTAGTCAGTACTTCAACTTTTCTTTTATCAGAATCTTTTAAAACATGAGTATCTGTACTTCTACTTAAGGGAAGGATGTGTGCAATTCTGCCACCTCTGTTTAAATGGAATCTTTATGCATGTTCAAATTCTTGAGTCTCAAAAAGCTTCATCTCTTTTTGACAGATTCATATGAAATCTATGTCAGCTGTGATGTTCAGACTGCTGACAGGAAACCCCAATATATATCTAATGGCAATGCTGGTGCACTGGATGCTCTGTGAGGCTCAGCCCTGCAACACAAATTTGTCTATACACCTTTGAACAAAAATATATAAAACAGATTATTGTCAAGGCCTTGTCCCCTGGAGTCACTCCTTAAGGTTTTATTTATAACCGCACAACAGTGTTTCCATACCCTTACAAATAGAAAGCTACAAATTTTCAAAATAACCTTAAGTGTAGTTTTAATTCCTCCTCTAATTCCTGTCCTGTGAGCAGGTCTAAATTAAACTTGCCTGTATTACCTCTTAGCCAAATTCTCATCAGTAAAAAGAATTGCACTGACCAATTATGAAACATTTGAACGAGTACAGTATTTAGGAACAGGAGCTTAAACTCCAAAGATGAACCTATTTAAGCTGAGAACAGAAAAACAAGACACATTGCCACCCTCCTCTTTCCTAAGTGCTTTTATTCTTTACTGAAAAGACTCAGGGATTAAAGCAAGGTACTAATTGGAGATCAAATTTGCTAGAAAGTCCATTGATAGAGAGCTTTAAAGCCATTGTTAAGTTGTGCAAACCGCCATGCTCTTTAAAGAATGCTATTTGTAAGTACCATGTTTGAGGGCTTTTAGGCCAGTTATCTGCTCCAGTGGTTTCGTTCTATCCAGGCAAAGCACAGTGGAGGCAGACGTCAATTAGCTTGTATAGGGTCCCATTTTTTTCCCCAACAAACCTAGCCTACACACCGCAGTTAGAAACATACTTTGTAGTGACAAAATCGCTTTCCTTCAAACTAATCCACAAAAAAAAAAGTGGATCCAAGGATAATGATAGTGCAACATCGCTCTGTTGGATAAGCACGGGTGAATTTGTATGACAGTTGCATCAATGGAGTTGTATTCAGTAACATACAGAGCTTATAATCACAAACGTTTTACTGTAATTATTATAGTATGAAATTGTTGTTATGACAAGAGCAATACACAGAAATAAAGCCACAATATATGTTTAAGTGGCTTATTCAATCAAAGGAGAAGGATTACACAGAGAGAGAAGAAAGAAGGGAAGCTGTTTTGACATTTGGTGAAATATAATTATTGGATTTAGAAATTGGAAATTCCATCCACTGTGGGAATTAAATAGGAAATAATGGAAGTCCACAGAAACAGATGTGTTTTTAACCAACACAAGTGTGTTATCCTACTTAACATAGGAAGTGTGGTTATAATGTTAAATTGTAAAATGTAGTAAGATGACTTTACCTCACTGGTATGATTCTTATCAATGTTAATTCAAATTCAGATTTTATTTGTCATATACAACTATATGATAAATGTATTTGTATATTTACACAAATAAATATAGGGTTTATATAAACATATAGGAAGGAAAAATATAGAAAAAATATATTATTCAGTAAAAAACAGGAGAGAAAAAAATTCAGTATAGATGTGTGTGTGACTATAATATGCACAATTGTGTGTAACCGGCAGTAATTAGTTGTCTGGTCAAAACATTGAGAACAAAGGCTAGTTTGACCTCTAACCTTCCTCCTGAGAAGTTAAAAGAGGTCATGGAGTAATGACACCTTTCAGAACATGAACAGAAATAACCCACTTACATGTAGACTGCATGAATGGCTTTAAAATCACACCCACAAAACCATGGCACATTCGCACAAAAAGAAATCTGACCTTATTTCAATAACTTTACACTCTTTCACAAGACAATTTAATATATAAAAATATATGCAAACCCGATTCCAAAAAACGTTGGGACACTACAAATTGTGAATAAAAACAGAATGCAATGATGTGAAAGTTTCAAATTTCAATATTTTATTCAGAATACAACATAGATGACATATCAAATGTTTAAACTGAGAAAATGTATCATTTTAATGGAAAAATAAGTTGATTTTAAATTTCATGGCATCAACACATCTCAAAAAAGTTGGGACAAGGCCATGTTTACCACTGTGTGGCATCCCCTCTTCTTTTTATAACAGTCTGCAAACGTCTGGGGACTGAGGAGACAAGTTGCTCAAGTTTAGGAATAGGATTGTTGTCCCATTCTTGTGTAATTCAGGCTTCTAGTTTCTTAGGTCTTCTTTGACGCCTGTGCTTCTGGATCATGTTTAGATATGGCTTCTTTTTTGACCTGTAGAGTTTTAGCCCGCAACGGCGAATGGCACGGTGGATTGTGTTCACCTAAAATGTTTTCTGGAAGTATTCCTGAGCCCATGTTGTGATTTCCATTACAGTAGCATTCCTGTATGTGATGCAGTGCCGTCTAAGGGCCCGAAGATCACGGGCATCCAGTATGGTTTTCCGGCCTTGACCCTGACGCACAGAGATTGTTCCAGATTCTATGAATCTTTGGATGATATTATGCACTGTAGATGATGATAACTTCAAACTCTGCAATTTTTCTCTGAGAATCTCCTTTCTGATATTGCTCCACTATTTTTCGCCGCAGCATTGGGGGAATTGGTGATCCTCTGCCCATCTTGACTTCTGAGAGACACTGCCACTCTGAGAGGCTCTTTTTATACCCAATCATGTTGCCAATTGACCTAATAAGTTGCAAATTGGTCCTCCAGCTGTTCCTTATATGTACATTTAACTTTTCCGGCCTCTTATTGCTACCTGTCCCAACTTTTTAGGAATGTGTAGCTCTCATGAAATCCAAAATGAGCCAATATTTGGCATGACATTTCAAAATGTCTCACTTTCAACATTTGATATGTTATCTATATTCTATTTTGAATAAAATTATTGCATTCCTTTTTTATTCACAATTTGTACAATGTCCCCACTTTTTTGGAATCGGGTTTGTAGTTTGGGTAGAACAATTGTTCTTCTGTTGCCTACTCCAGCCATTGAAACGGTGTGGGTAAAACATGCCTTTATGGATTAAAAATTAATTACGAGCAGTTAAATGTTTCTTGTGCCAGCCAAACCACTTACATATGCAAACTCAGGTAGTACTCAGGTCACTAAAGGGCCTCCTTCCTGTTTCTCTTAGATCTTAACCAGTGATCAACTCAGTTTGTTTGTCTGGTCAGGAAAGATGTCTATGCGACAGAGAGCAAATAAAGCTCCCTTGGAGCAGAGAGAGAGAGATATCTTCACATCTCCACATTCCTACTAGTGCAATGAGCAACACAGGCCTGGGGCCACACAGATGAGGGACCTTTTAAAGGAGATAGGGCTGGAGACGGGAAAAACTTCCTCTTTGTTGGCTTTGGGAGAAATTCTGATGGACGAGGGGAGGTCCACATATTTCCTCTTTTTAAAGTCACCCTTTAAGGGGTTTTGCTAAATAGCAGACTTTAAGAAGCAGGCACAGATACCTTCAGAGAATTAAAACAAGTCATTATTATCAGTGACTTCCAACTTTTGTATAGATCCATGAAATGAATCTGAGATATTGGTTTATTTGGTTGTAATAATTTAAGCAGCCAAAGCAAAAATATTAAAGTCTGTCTGAACACAAGCTATAAACTTTATCGAAGGCGATTTTTTCTTTTAAATGACAACTTTTTTGTTTTGTTCACATGTTCAAATGTTCTGCTTTAGTATTATAACTTCAGTATTACACGCCTGAGCAATTCTTGTTTCTCATTTGAAAGTCTGACATTGCTAAGCATCTGCCTGAATTATTAGGAGGAATGCTTTTAAGTTAAAAAAAAACAACAAAAAAAACATGCTGGGCTGCTTAATAATTGAAGACAAGTAGATTCAGAACAAGCGTTGGTGCACAAAACAGACAGCATTCCTGTTAAGGATTTTTCTTCCTCTGGAGCTACCCATTGTTCCAAAGCCTGAAAAGAACACAGTTTAGCTTTAAATATAGTTTTACGGTGTTATGGAGTGGGAGGGCTACATCATTATCCGCCACACAGCAAGAAGTCTATTCACTTTACTGCTGGCCGTCTTCTACTCACAATATTTCCTCCACAGTCTAAATTCGAACGTTTCATATTAAGTTTCACAGTTTCATATCATGGTGAGCCAGTGATTTCATTTGCTTCAATAAATGGCATAAAAGTGCATTACCTGTATGAGGTCTCGTTTGTGTACATGTTTACAAATTTGCATATGTGCGTGGTATAAATCTCTAACAACCCCCATCTGCTTGTTTTGGGGGATTAGAAGAATTTTTTGACTTTTCTAAAAGACAATAGCGGACCCAGCATGAAGTACTGTGCTGACTGGTAATGTGACGCACACAGAGAGGATTTGAGAACCACACACTGTGAAGGGACTCTACATGTCTCACAGTCATGGGAGTAGCTACAATACTCTCCACTATTATTGCCTTAAACAAAACAAAACAAAAAGAATACTCAATTCCTATATAAGGTACACTTATACACCTGTACAGTCATGCAATTGTCCAATCAGCAAAACGTGTGCATAAAATAATGCAGATATACTGTACATTATGTGGACAAAAGTTTGTAGACACCTGACTATAAGATTTGTATGTACTTCTTGAACAACCCATTTAACACTCAATTCACATTTGCTCATATAATAACCTCCTTTCTCTGGAAACTACATTTCACTACATTTTGGAGTGTGATTGTGGAGATTTTTGTTCATTCATCCACAAGGGTGTTAGTAAAATTAGTTAATGATGCAGCGTTCCTGTATGGTTGAGGCTAGAGCTCTATTGCAGGCCAGAACGACTCAGCAGTATAGATTTACTGTATTCTGAAAATAACTCAAAATACAGCCATTATTGTCAAAATAACTGCCAACAAAAGTAAGGACGCCCTAAATGATTACCAGGCAAAGCCACATGCCCTATTCAACATATTCATGTTTTTGTCTGCTTGACAGGACCATACACATTTGTGTATCTTGTGTTAGAGCAATTAAAATTTGGTGCTTTGTTGCTCTCCAAAAAGATCACCTAGGCTATAAGCTTAAAACTGAGTAATACTGTAGTAGAGTGGCCAGGATCATACAGAGGTGCTCCAAGACGGGTTACACTCAGAACAGGCTTTGCAAGGGTTGATCGAAGAAGTTGGGTCCTCGTGCTGTGCTTCAGGTGCAGAAGCTGCTTCAAAAAACAGAAACAAGTGCTGCCAGCATCGCTTTAGAGGTTGCAGGAGCGAAAGTCCCGCTTGTTAGTGCTCAGACCATACGCCACACACTGCAACAAGTTGGTTTGCATGGGCGTCGTCCCAAAAGGAAGCCTCTTCTGAAGCTGGCTCACAAGAAAGCCTGAAAACTGTTCTCTGAAGTCAAGAGCATGAATTACTGGAACCATGTCCTGTGATCTGATGAGAGAAGATATCTCCCAGAAGATAAACTTGCTTGGCTCAGATGGCATCCAGTATGTGTGGCGATGCACTGGTGAAGAGTAGCAAAAAAATTGTGTCTTACAGTCAAGCATGGTGGTGGTAGCATCATGGTCTGGGGCTGCATGAGTGCTTCTGGCACTGGGGCGCTGTGATTCATTGAGGGAAACATGGATTCCTACATGTACTGTTACATTCTGAAGCAGAACATGATGCCCTCTCTTCAGAAACTAGGCTGAGCAGCAGTTTTCCAACATTATAACGACCCCAAACACACCATCAAGATGACAACTGCCTTGCTGAAGAAGCTGAAAGTGAATGTGATGGAGCTGCCAAGTATGTTTCCACACCTGTGAGGCATCTTTAAGCAGAAGGTGAGGAACCAGCAAGTGTCTAACATCCAGCAGCTCCGTGATGTCAATATGGAGAAGTGGAAGAGGATCCCAGCAACAACCTGTGCATCTCTGGTGAATTCCATGCCCAGGTAGATTAACGCAGTGCTGGATAACACTGGTGATCACACACAATATTGACACTTTAGACACAGTTTTGACATGTTCATTTAGGGTGTACTCACTTTTGTTGCCAGTTATTTTGAAATTAATGGCTGTATGTTGAGTTTTTTTAGAGCACAGTAAATCTGTACTGCTATACAAGCTGCACATGGACTACTCTAAAATTACTCTATAGTAATGTCCCTTGGGAAAATATACTAAAATGTTTGCTGAAATGTGAAGTGGGGTACTCACTCTTGTGAGATACTGTATATGGTCAATACAGTAGTAGGCAGAATGGTCAATGATCTGATTCCTGTAACTTCTCTTCATTACCAGTCTACAAATATGCATTATGTAGCTTGTTCATATCAAGCTAAATAATAGATATACTCCTCTTTTTCTAACTTTTATATGTAATAAGCAGTGTTGATAATGCATAAAAAGCCATTGTTTTCTGACATCACAGTTGTATGCTTACACCAGTTCTCTGTCTAGCAATCCAGAATGCATTCTAACTTGGACAATAAGTTCACTGAATTGGTTTTTCACATTCATATTTCAGTTACTCTTATATATATCTCTTATATACACAAAGGTTTTAATTTTGGCCTCAGAGCAATTTTTATCATATAAAAGTTTGTTTTTTTATTGCGTGGCAGAGGTGTAAAGAGTACCTGTATAAAATACTTGAGTAGAAGTATAGATACCTTAGTGCAAAACTTACTCCATTACAAGGTAAATGCCACAGATTCCAGTATGACTTGAGTAAAAGTCTTAGGGTATCTAAATTTGAACAGAACTTAAGTATTTTACTCATTCAGAATGTAGGATCAAAGAAAAGTACATATATGAATCATAAATGTAGTTGAGTAGAGAGTAAAAGTTGAAACTAGAAAGTAGACAAACAATTACCTAAGCAGTGTAACGTATATTACTATATTACTATTACTATATTATTTACTCAAATACTTTACACCACTGATGTGTGGATCATTTCAAGGATAGAATAGTGATGTATGAATCGGAAGAATACACACAATCCACAAACACCGAAGAGGTATCTCCGTTTAGAGTACAAGCTCGCACTTGCTGACAAGACAAAGTGGGAGGACCGGATGACATGAACATTGTATTGTTTAAAGAATGAAATCCCTGTCTTTCTTTCTTTATTTTCTTTCTTTCTTTCTTTCTTTCTTTTTTTTTTGCTTCATTTGTCATTTAACCAAAGACTTTAGATTGGGCTTTGAAGTAATTCAGTGAGGTAACCAGTGTAATGCCGGGTGGATTGTTTGCTTAGCTTCAGAAAAAAAGCATGAGAGTATCTATTTCTTTTTATCTGCCACTCTTATGACACTTGTACACTAAAAGCCACAAAGGGAGGAAAGTAATAAAGAGAAATGAGTTGACAAAAGTAAAAAAAAACAAAAACAAAAAAAAAAAACTGTTGAGGAGGTGTGATGGAGCCTGTCTCTGGCAAATCTACAAAGGTCGTTTTGTTTATGTGTGCGTGTGTGCGTGTGTGCGTGTGTGTGTGTGTGTGTGTGTGTGTGTGTGTGTGTGTGTGTGGGGGGGGGTTACACACGCACTTTTCCCTTATATGTGGCTCAATTTTGAATTATAGCAGAGGCATATATCTGTCTTCACTTGTCTACACCATGACACACTTTAAAATGGTGGGGGTCTGTCTTTGTATGTAAAACAATTCCTAGGAGATCGTAACAATCCCAGACTCCTTGGGAGTGCAAACAAAAAGTAAGAATAAAGGTCCTCAAGGGCAGTAGTGTTATTGCTTTGTGCAATCACAACCACACATCCTGAGTGGTGTTAAGCCTTAAGTTATATATGCAGACCACAGATGATAAGACACTGCACAAATAGAGCCTTCACCTCTGCCCTCAATAACTTAAACCCCAATAAATCTGACCATCAAGCCCCTGAGAGGGAATTGATAAGAATTTCACCTAGGGGAAAATTTGAGCTCTTTGTTACACTGTTAAGCTTTAGGTTTGAAATAGTATCGGACTCAAAACTAGACTGAGAATGCACAAGATTTTGGTAAAGTTATATAATGTTTTCATTGATATGCCTGGATCATTCAGCTTCCTTTGCTATTTGGTCAAAAAAATAAAATAAAATAAAAAATTCAGCCGTCTCATCCAATTCCATTTTGAAGTTATCCAATCACAATCCCCCTAAATTAACCTTTAGCATATGAAACAAAACTACAAAGCTAATCTTAGATCAAGTTTAAAGAGGAACCTTCGTCAACAATAGACACAGCATCACCTGCATCCATTCCCTCCTCGTTTTTTTTTTCTTTTTTTTTTCTGAGGTTAGCTTCCATCAATCATTCACCAAAACTAATAAGAGCTCCACCAATCAAAGGTCACGGCTGAGCTGAAACTGCAACCTGATTCCCAAACACTTCCCCTCAAGGCTAAATCCTGTTCAAATCTGAACAAAAGGGAAAGAAATCAGGGGAGGCATTACAATATCTGGTGGATTAACCTTTTGTGCTCATATGCAGATTTTTTGACCTGACACGAAAAAGATGACCGAAAGATGGAAAACAGAAACACTTTATTTGGAGGAGGTCACCTTTAGCTTTCCTAATAAATGAAACCACAGGTCAAAGTTCAAAGTGGATAGAAAGGCTTTACTGTGTAATAAGCTAGTACTAGTTAACATTTAGCTACAGACTACACATCAAGTCTCTAAAGATTACATTGTGTTTGTTCAAACTTAGTTACTAAATTTAACACGTTGAGTTGGGCTCAGTAAAGCTGTGAATTTTCTGATTTAATCCAAACTGTACCACCACAAACTGCTTCAATCATGTGAACTGTAAAGTGTTTTAGCATGCCACTACTGCCCTCTATGTGTTGTTACAGAAAACAAGCCAAGTATCCAAAACAAACTGAACTCCCTTTTTTTCATTGACTTTGGGGAGTAAAACATTTTAATGTGCTCGGCTGCGTGTGGGGGTCTCAGAGGCTATAAAAACAGATACATATTTGGACACGCGCACACACACACACACACACACACACACACACACACACACTCACACACGCACAATTATGTGCATGTATTCTTTTTCGATTTAAGTGTTGATAAAGGACTCTGTCCAGCAAAATTTGAACCATGTGCAAGTAAGAATTGCATAATCAATGCACCTGGAACTTGAAGACATATTTCTCTGTCGAGTCAAAATGAAATCCCCTCACGGTTTTCCTCTTTCCATCACTGAAAATGATTAATGTATTGCTTTTCTTAATACAGATGTGATTGTGTATTTTTTGTATGTATGTGTATGTATTTATGTACACTATATGGACACAAATATGTGGACACCTGATCATAAGTGTTCCACATTTACTTCCCATTTGCTGTTCTTTTGCAAAGAATATTCACGGCGGTAATGTCATGCTGGAACAGTAAAGTGAATATGTAACGCTTCCGTATCCAAAGATATCGTATACACAGAGGTGGAAAGTAACGAATTACATTTACATAAACTAGCTTTTTTGAGTACTTCAATTTTTTTGTAGTAATTTTAAAAATCTGTAATTTTATTTTTACTTAAGTATGTTTTGTTTGAAGTATTGTACTCAATTACATTTATGATCATACCCTTCACTGAGTAAAAAAATAAATAAATATAAATAATGCAACAGGAAAAAAAATCATGGTCCAGAAACTACTGCTCTGATTGATTGATGGAGAACAAACCCGCTAAACTCACAAGAAAAAAAAAGATGGCGATGGACAAGACAGAAGGCAGTGATGCAGACCCAGCTGAAAGCGAATTCTGAATCTGCATTTCTCTCATTATCATAAATTACTTTATAACAGGACATTTCTTTTGTTGTTGTGAAAGTGCATAACTCACAGTAGACTAAAGTCATGGACTGTAGTTTTTTGTTGTTGTTGTTATTATTGCACTTTCATTTGTAAGGGTATTTCTTCAATTAAAAACAAACTAGTTCGAGATTTATGTCTCCTTGTCCTTTTAGAACTACACTAGAATCCCCATCCCCACGCCCACTGTTAAAAAAAAAAAACTAACTGTAAATTTTACTCTGAGAAAGATTTTAAAGAAGTAAATTTTTTTCTTTCACTTATGTAGATTTTTAGACTGATAACTTTTCTTGTACTTGAGTAAAATTTTTTTGAAGTAACAGTGCTTTTTTAGTATTTTTCTATCTCTGTCTTTACTATTGTGTGCCTCCAACCGTGTGGTAACAGTTTGGAAAAGAAACCCAGGAGTCAAGCAGGTCAAGAGCTTTGCCATAGTGCTTTGATTATATTGATTGCATTGCTTCCTCCTCCTGAATAGAGTTGCATGGTGACTTCTGACATGTACTGAATAGTGAGCTTGGAAGAATGGAGAGATGGGAAAAGAAAGGACCCCCTTGGCTCACCCTGTCTATCAGTCTGAGTGAAGAAGGAGGTTGGAAAAAGTCTTAAAGAAAGCCCATTAACGACTATAGACTTCAAACTCTTGCTTCTGATGCTTAGGCCCAGAGTCACATCTGTGTACTGGTACTGAAACAAAGAGTTATTGCCTATTGTTATTGCTTGGTGCTCTTAATCACACAGCCCACCATGGGAAAGAAGAGAAAAATATTGAGGTCTGTGTGTGTGAGAGAGAAAGTGTGAGATACTGAGATACTGCTGTCTCTCAGCAGTTAAGATTCTTCCTGCTCTGTACCACACTTACAGTGGTGTGAAAAACTGTTTCTGATTTCTTATTTTTTGCATGTTTGTCACAATTTAATGTTTAAGATCATCAAACTAATTTAAATATTAGTAAAAGATAACACAAGTGAACACAACATGCAGTTTTTAAATGAAGGTTTTTATTATTGAGGGAAAACGAAATCCAAAACTGTTACAGCATCAGGAAATCATCAGGAAATCAGGAAGGGGCAAACACTTTTTCACACCACTGTACCTGATCACTGGTGTCATGCTGATGTTTTCTGCCTCCGATCACTTCCTGGGCCAAATATGTTCCTCTGGTGGTGATTTAAACCACTCTGGCATCTCTCTACTGGGGCTCTTGTTTTCTGTCAGCAGGAGAGCTTCCTCTCTCTCTCTCTCTCTCTCTTTCTCTCTCTCTCTCTCTCTCTCTCTCTCTCTCTCTCTCTCTCTCTCT
>JAAIIK010000433.1:770617-788820 GCA_014706435.1 Silurus glanis
AGAAAGAAAGAAAGAAAGAAAGAAAGAAAGAAAGAAAGAAAGAAAGAAAGAAAGAGAAGGAAAATTAAGTATCCTTATTGTTACATAAATAAGGATTTTTAGACAATAGTGTGTACCAGTAACTGAGTCAACTAACTGGGGTGAAACTGGGGTGCAACAGTTATTTCTAATATTTTTTTTTCTGTTCTCAGGAGGTTTGAGAGGTTGGTAGCCCAAGGTAAAAGTCCTACAGTGGAGCTGTTGTCTGATTGGGGTACCACAAACTGCACCGTCGCGGAGCTGGTGGAAATTCTTCTCAGACACAAGCTGATCGCACCTGCCAAAGTACTACTGCCAGGTAATTTGATTTGTCCAGAATGTAATACCAAAGCAACTACAGTATGTTGATAATGATGATGATGATAATGATAGTAAACAGAAAGGCTACATATTATATATATTATGTATATTAAGATTATTTGATTTGGTTCTTGGGTCTGATTTGTAGGCCTGGTTTGTGGGGGGTTTTATCAATAAATCATGGACAAAAATCAAAATTTGTAAAAAAAAAAAAAAAAAACAAAAAAAAAAAAAAAAAAAAAAACTGTTAACTCCAGAAAAGGCATAATTGCATCTGAATACTCTAATAATCTGGGAAACATAAAAGGTTCTATTTTATAATAGGGTCTCTTAAAGGTTCTATGCTATTTTGCTGTAGAAAAAGGTCTTTACTTTATTGTTTTTAATTACCCAGAAGCCCAATTTTGCAAGCCATAATATTTATTTCCTAGGTTTTTAATTCTTTTTTCCTAGGTTTTAGTGGTTATGCTTAACTATTAATCCATGATCGAACACCATAGCCCTGACATGTTTATGAACACCTTTTCATAAAAAGTTTGTCATATGCCTCTGAAATTAGATATAACTGTACCACCCGATGACACACAATGGAGAGCAGTCGAGGATCCACCCTCTCAGTATTACCGGGAGCAGACTCAGCTTTGTGCGGTGAAATTGGATAAAGTAACACTAAAAGAAGACGCGCCTTACACGTTGCCTGACAGCACCACAGGACCTGAGGAGAATCAAGAGCCTAATGAAGAAGGTATTGTTTGGTCCGTGTTGGATTTACAGTATGACACAGACATAAGCATGTATCCATCCTAATCTAATACTGACATAGCGGTGTTCATGTGTACAGTAGTTAAAGGATTCATATGTCTATCAACATTCCTTACTGTTTGTGCTCACAAAATAAGTGCAATAGTTTAGCGTTCCATCTGAAAGACATAAAAGCGTTAAAATGTTTCCACAGAAACGGCTCATTTCTAAATCTGAGGTTATGAACAGCTCTGAGGATATGAAAGCCATCCCCTTGTAATTGCTTTATGTCCACTTTCGCATACGTCTACAAAAAGGCTTGTTATTTTCTCCGCTTCCCCCCGAATCTAGGTTTCTACGCCTTCACTTATCATAAACTGACACACATCACAGGGAACTGGGATGAACGTCCTGCTTCATTGGGAGGCAGGAGACTCGGAGAGGGCGGCTTTGGAATTGTATTCAAGGGTCTGCACAACATCAAGCCTGTGGCAGTAAAGAAACTGAGCTTAGTAAGTATCTGATAGATTTGAGGTTAAGTGCATATACAATATTATGGTAATAATAACAGTAATAATAATAATTTGTCAAATAAGCAACACGTGAACAGATACACCGATCAGGCATAACTTTATGGCCACTGATCAGGTATAACATTATGACCACCTGCCTAATATCGTGTTGGTCCCCCTTTTTGCTGCTAAAAACAGTCCTGACCCATTGAGCATTACCAGCATTAACTTCTTTAGCAATTTGAGCTACAGGAGCTCATCTGTTGGATCAGACCACATGGGCCAGCCTTCTCTCCCCACATGCATCAATTAACCTTGGCCGCCATGACCCTGTCGCCGGTTCACCACTGTTCCTTCCTTGGACACTTTTGCTAGATACTGACCATTGCAGACCAGGAAACCCCACAAGAGCTGCAGTTTTCAAAATGCTCTGACCCAGTCTTCTAACCATCATAATTTAGCCCTTGTCATGGGGGCTTGCCCATTTTTCCTGCTTCAAACACATAAACTTTGAGGACAAAATGTTCACTTGCTGCCTAATGTATCCCACCCACTAACCTGTGCCATGATGAAGAGTAATCAGTTTTATTCATAATGTCCTAATGTTATAATGTCAGAATGTTATGTCTGGTTGGTGTATGTCCCAGTGTGCATTCTGGTCATTTTTCTTTATATTTTCTGCACAAAGGTAGATGATTTGTCTCCGGAGGAGCTCAAGTCTCAGTTCAATCAAGAGATACAAACACTAAAGAGGTGCGATAACAAAAAGCACTCCTGCTCTTCAGTATGTCTTTATCAGTCTTTTCTGTTCTGCCTCTGCTTCACTGATCTAAAATAATAACTCTAACAACTTTATATTAATTAATTAGATGTTATGCTTGCTAACTACGTTTCCTCGATGAACTCGGTATCTAGAGCATTCCTTCCTTTTATGGGATTAATATGTGTCTTTACTTCTGTTCAGGTTAAAACATGTGAATCTGGTAAATATGGTTGGCTATTCCAGTGATGGCCAGTATCCATGTTTGGTCTATGCTTTCATGTCGAACGGTTCGTTATTGGATCGACTAGCATGTTTGGTAAGTCAGTGAATGTTTTGCCCAATTTTATGTCACGTTTCTATACAAAAAATATTTTTTCTCTTTTGGGTGGACTGATTTGTAATTTGAGGCAGCCTACCACTATCGTCACAACCACACCGACTTCAGTTCCATCCTACTTGTACATTGTTTTATCCAAACATAGCAAATTAGATATTATTTACCACCAAGTACCAAGTGGCTTTTTAATGTCCATTATATAAAACATCATTTGGATAATCATGTGTGTAGGAGGGCAGCAGTCCATTGTCCTGGCAGATAAGAGGTGCTATAGCACTTGGAACAGCCAGAGGCCTTGAGTACCTTCACCAGCACAACCACATACATCGTGATGTAAAAAGGTACTGAAGTTCATTCTTAATTCTGACCAATTGGAATAGTGCTGCTCAGCTTTGGACTCTTATAGAGGCAATACTATATAATTACTCATATGCAGTCCTTTTGCAGTGTTGTATTCCTGATTATTTGAAGATCATTTTTACAAACCCGATTCCAAAAAAGTTGGGACACTGTACAAATTGTGAATAAAAAAGGAATGCAATAATTTACAAATCTCATAAACTTATATTTTATTCAAAATAGAATATAAATAAAATATCATATGTTGAAAGTGAGACATTTTGAAATGCCATGCCAAATATTGGCTCATTTTGGATTTCATGAGAGCTACACATTCCAAAAAAGTTGGGACAGGTAGCAATAAGAGGCCGGAAAAGTTAAATGTACATAAAAGAAACAGCTGGAGGACCAATTTGCAACTTATTAGGTCAATTGGCAACATGATTGGGTATAAAAAGAGCCTTTCAGAGTGGCAGTGTCTCTCAGAAGTCAAGATGGGCAGAGGATCACCAATTCCCCCAATGCTGCGGCGAAAAATAGTGGAGCAATATCAGAAAGGAGTTTCTCAGAGAAAAATTGCAAAGAGTTTGAAGTTATCATTATCTACAGTGCATAATATCATCCAAAGGTTCAGAGAATCTGGAACAATCTCTGTGCGTAAGGGTCAAGGCCGGAAAACCATACTGGATGCCCGTGATCTTCGGGCCCTTAGACGGCACTGCATCACATACAGGAATGCTACTGTAATGGAAATCACAACATGGGCTCAGGAATACTTCCAGAAAACATTGTCGGTGAACACAATCCACCGTGCCATTCGTTGTTGCCGGCTAAAACTCTATAGGTCAAAAAAGAAGCCATATCTAAACATGATCCAGAAGTGCAGGCGTTTTCTCTGGGTCAAGGCTCATTTAAAATGGACTGTGGCAAAGTGAAAAACTGTTCTGTGGTCAGACGAATAAAAATTTGAAGTTCTTTTTTGAAAACTGGGATGCCATGTCATCCGGACTAAAGAGGATAAGGACAACCCAAGTTGTTATCAGCGCTCAGTTCAGAAGCCTGCATCTCTAACGGTATGGGGTTGCATGGGTGCGTGTGGCATGGGCAGCTTACACATCTGGAAAGGCACCGTCAATGCTGAAAGGTATATCCAAGTTCTAGAACAATATATGCTCCCATCCAGACATCGTCTCTTTCAGGGAAGACCTTGCATTTTCCAACATGACAATGCCAGAACACATACTGCATCAATTACAACATCATGGCTGCATAGAAGAAGGATCTGGGTACTGAAATGGGCAGCCTGCAGTCCAGATCTTTCACCCATAAAAACATTTGGTGCATCATAAAGAGGAAGATGCGTTGGAAGAAGAAGACCTAAGACAGTTGAGCAACTAAAAGCCTGTATTAGACAAGAATGGGACAACTTTCCTATTCCTAAACTTCGAAGAGGGGATACTACACAGTGGTAAACATTTTTTTTTAATTCAACTTATTTTTCCTTAACTGAATTTTTCCTTAACTTTCCTTTCCTTACTGAAGTATAATGAAATTGCATTCTGTTTTAATTTTCAATTTGTACAGTGTCCAACTTTTTTGGAATCGGGTTTGTATTTGTATTGTGAGGATTTAGGTCTTGTTCACACATAATTGGCATTCATTTTAATGTACATTTAGTCTCGTAGCCAATATTTAAGCCAAGATATCGAGCAGTTTTTGCATTACTCCTTTTCTGAGTAGGTGAAAGAGTGGTAGGTTTTACTTAATGTACTAAAATATGGCTAGCCATTGATCTGTCCATTCCTCTCATCGAGAACTTGATCATAGTTATGATCTTTTTGCGATTGAGAAGCACTTCTTTAAGTCACTCTACATAAACACATATGCCAAAAAAAGAAGTCAGCATGTTGTTAGCTGTGTTTATGATGTACATAAACAATATTTTATGCTCCTGAGTGGTGAAACAGAAAACGTTCGAATCAATCAATACCAACAGAATCCTAAAAGGTAAATTGGCTGTGTGTTCTGAATGGTAGAGATGGTATTACTCCCTCTCTTCTATCATTCAGGTTTTTGCCAATTGTAAGGGTCTATGAGCTTGTGTATGGAGCAGTCATGTTATAGGAAAGAGCTGGCCCACGGATGTACATGCACTTACTACACCGTTCTAGTTCAAGAACAACCAGTGCAGTTAAATTAGTTTCAGCCCCAAGGACAGATTGTTTTTATGTGATGTAGACTCTGGGTTCGGTTGGTTGCTTGTTACCTCACCCACGTTTAAAACAAATGTATTTATTTAGTTACACATACCAAACTCTTGATATACTGTAAGTGGCTTCAGTTTCTGAGAGAAAAAAGAAAAGACATGTATAATAAGAGTGCATTTTCTTCACAGTGGGAACATCTTGTTGGACGAATCATTCGTTCCCAAGATTTCAGATTTTGGATTGACGCGAGCATCGGTTAAGCTCTCGTGTACGACTGTGTTTACGGAGAGAATTGTGGGGACGACGGCTTACATGGCACCAGAGGCCCTGAGAGGAGAAATCACCCCAAAATCAGACGTCTTCAGCTTCGGAGTGGTACGTCAAACACCAGACTGGACACTGTCAGTTGTTTAATCAGAACATGAAAATGTATAATAGTAACTTTTAATAGAAAAGTTTTTATTAAGAATTATACAGTGTATCTCACATATAGTGAACACATAACTTCACAATAAAGAGGGAGGCATCAGTCTGTGTTTTATAGAGGTAACAAACACTTAGGCCAAGATAAAAAAAAAAACAAACAACATGCTGATTTTTGCAGGTGCTACTTGAAATTCTGTCTGGACTGCCTCCTGTTGATGAAAACCGGGACCCAATTCTCCTGGTCAGTTCTGACCAATGACTGTCTGAATGTTATTCTCATAATAATATACACTCAACCTTTGTCACTCTAACTCTTTATTTTAATGTCTTTCTCAGATGGATATGAAGGATGAGATAGACGATGAGGAGGTCACACTGGAGGAGTTTATAGATAAGAAAATGTTGGATTGGGATATGGAGTCTGTGGAAAGGATGTACCATGTGGCCAGCCAGTGTCTGAGTGAAAAAAAAAATAGGAGGCCTTTGATTAAGGAGGTACGTGTTGCTATTACAATGCATTAAAAAAATATACAAAATCGACTATTTGACAAACTGGTGTTATTAAAACAAGAGCCTGGAATGTATGTGTACATGACATGTGCATGTAAGCAAATGTAGGCTATGTAGATTGGTTTAATGTTTTCTAATCAGCAGGAAGCTGTAGGTTTGAGTAAAAGAATGTGTATTTTTGGTTATACAGTAAATGTTTTTGACTCCGTCAGGTTTCTATACTAAAGAACTTGTCTCTTGGGTGAACTATGTTGCCAATCCGATCACATATTTCAACATGACTCACAAATAAGCTTTCATGTCCTTAAACGAACACAATAGTTGCCTCTTTATTAAGCCATATACCTTTCACAAAGCTATAATATAATTTCTGTCACTACATCCAGCTGTGCATAAGTGCCTTTGTGTCAAATATCAAAAAGTGCTTTAGGGCAAAGCACAGTTTAATAAGTGCTACAAATATGTATTAAATCTACATGCTTTGACAAGGCACATTAGCGCCATATCAGCATAGCATACACTACTGGAAAAAAGTATTTGGACACCTGACTTTTCCAGCCATATGTGATTCATCCCCCCAAACGATTGAGGCGCACAATTGTATGGCAATTCTATGGTTTACATTTTCCCTTCACTTGAACAAAACGATCCAAACCTCTTCCAGCTTGACAAGACCCCATTGCAGAAATCCTGCTTTTTGAAGATATGGTTTACCTGGTTTGAAGTGGCCTGTTCTAGAATTCTGACCTCAACCCTTTGAACACATTTGGGATAAATACAGCAGTGGCGGGCGGTCAGGTCCAGCAAAACCTTCTCTGCTGGCTTAAACACTATCAGAAGCACTAATTCTAATATTTGTTTAATGAAATTGTATTCATTTATTCCCAACAGTTTATTCTCTTCATTTCATAGTGTTTCTCTTGGCTGCACTGCTTCCTCTATGTGGATGTTAGATTTTATGTCCAATCAGATTTCAGCCTTTATGTGTTGCCATGTCAATCTAATCTGCCCAGGGCCTGCAAGGTCAGTACTGCTGGCCTTTTTACCAGTCTCCTTAAGAAATAGCTCTGTTTCTTCAACCAATCAGATTTCATATTCGCCTCACAGGGCCAGCTAGCTGACCCAGGATAGCATCAGCATTTTTCCGTCCTCTGATTGGTTGGTCAGAGGGAAACCGTCACAGTCAAGTTTGACTGGCAAAACACGTCTGTACCGTGCTGCACCCATGAATACATCTAAATTAGAATTATTTTACACCTACGGAGGAAGAGAAATTTATTTGGTCTCAGACATACTTAAAAATCCATTTTCAAGAAAAGCTAGACGGCTAGGAGAGGCCGGTCAACCCCGAAGCTAGCTAGCGTGTCTCAGCCCGGGAAAGGGTTTGTTCACCACTTCCAGACCAGTGCATACGAGCGGTACCACTGGATTACAGCCTCTGAGGAGTGGCGCAAATTCACCGTGTTCACAAACTTTTATTCAGTGTCTATATTTAAATCTACTTTTTAACATTACATCATCAGTTTACTATTAATAGTACACTTCCTTTAATTTTTTTTATGTTGAAATAGTGTCTTTTTTTCCATTTATTTCTGTGTTGTGTTTTCATCTGCTAGGTACTTGCTGAGATGGAGGGATCTTAAAGCTTAATCACCTACACCCACCAAGACGAGCGATGAGAAACTGAACTATCATTTTCGGTTACGTCTAATTCGTTGTGTACATTTTTGTAATTTAGAACTATTCTCCTGAAATGAAAAGGACTCATTTGTGGTTTTAATATTTTTATTTGTTAAAAAAAAACATTAGAGATAAGCACTCTTAAGACCACCAGACATGAGACATAATTCACTATTTCATTCCATTTACATGATCGTTGTTTCATGAACAGTGGATTCTCGCACATTTTTCGGCTAGTCATGCTAGTAGTTTTCCTGACACCTTGTGCTACATCACCGAAAGTAAACACCAGTGCCTTAGAAAAAGCAATAGTAGCAATTGAGCTAATATTAAAGAAATAATTATTGTAAATATTTATTTCAAGTAATTCAGTGAATAAAAATTCTAAAGCCAATTTATCTCAACTCCATCGTTTTTTCCCTTTATGAGTATACAGTGTAACGTTTCACACAAAGCTTGTTTGCGCTACCCAGGATGTGGGTCACAATGTACAATAACTGGCCGCATTTTATTTTTTCACTAAATGTTACTCAAAATGCAAATCGAACCCACTCTATAGACGAAACAAGCTCGAATTCTATGCAACAGCTCTAATACGTACAACACTTGCATAGAAAAAAATACCTTTCTTGGCAAACGGGAACATGAGCACGTGACTGTTGTATAAAAAAAAAATGATAGTTTTATTGTGATATAAAAAGCGAAAATGGCGAACGTTAAAATACCAAAGTTTGTCAAATGTGAGCATACAGTGTTTTGTGTTGAATGCATCTTATAACTTAGGCCTCATGTAAAAAATACAAAACCTTTTTTTTTTTTTTTTTTTTTTTTTTTTTTTTTTTTTTATATTAAAATTAAAAAAAAAAAAAAAAAAAAAAAAAAAAGGGAAGAGAAAGGAAGAAAATGGGTTCGTGGAGGTCTTGTTGTTCCTGTTCACATTTCCGAGCTTACATGCTCATGCTAAAGTAGTAACCTTCCAATAATATAACAATCCTTACTGCACTCGCTGATGATGCGAAATACATGAGAATTTTTAAATGGTACAAATATAACTTTCCTATAAAGGATTAAGTTCTACCAACATTCATGCTTGTGATTCTAAACATGTCAGTATGTGGTATTTACTGCAATGATGCGATCTCGTGTCTGATCTATGGTACTGCAGATCAAGATGTAGTCCTGGCATTAATGAACGCATTTCTCTTTTTAAACCAAATTTAGTTCGCTACAGACATGCAGACATGAGGAAGTTCCAATGTGTGCATAGTTCATTATGAGGCTGCTGTCTTTGCTTTGATTCGGGGAGAAAATATACATATGGGGTTTTTTTTTTTTTTAAAGGTAGATAGCTTTATGTAAAACCGGCCTCCGTTGTTTGGAATGTTCCACTGGAGTACAGAAAAAAATAAAAAGAATGGAATGTGGTTAGATGTGCGTTTAATCGTCGGCCTCCTCGCCGTCTCCAGGATGTCGAGTGATCCTGCGATCGCCTCTCCTTCCTGCGGGACCTTTTGGTTTAGCGAACGCTTGTTTGTGCGCGTGCTGTTTGGGGTGAACCTCTTCGTACAGGAAGTCGGCCGTCAGCTCCTCGCCGTTATCGATTTCCAACTGCGTAGTGTGAGGGGGAAAAAAACGTGGATGAATTCAAATGGCTTTTATATTGCAGGAAATATATTGTTAACCAACCACAACCTGCTTAGGTTCTCGTACCTTTTTCACTACTTCCATCTGCAGTTTGTTCTCCACCATGTCTATGAGAGGATTCTTACAGCTGGAGTAAAGCATCCTCTCTTTGATGCTGCAGCTGTAGCCTGGCATCGAGTAAATAAACACTACAAAAAGAAAAAAGGTATACAGATTTAAATGTCTGGTGATCCCAATATGGAAAAAAGAGAAAACTGCATTCAACTGTTTTTTTTTTTTTTCCCCCCACTGAATAACACCAACACACTGATTGCCCGAAAACAATGGAAGAATGAAATGTATTGATATTTGTATTACATTTAACATCCAATATTGTAGTTTAAATCATCTGTATAATATTAATATAATATGCATGTTATTGTGCTTGGGAATATATGGACACACCGAGCCGACCGTCGGCCGGCGGGGAATGTTGGGGAGGGGTTTAGTTTTTTTTCCCGCACGTTGTCTCCGGCTGGACCACGTCCGCACGTAGAATCAGTGGCGGAGCTCGTCAGCGAGTAAGAGAACTCCGATTGGCTAATTAGCTTAGTGAATGAGCACACGAGAAAATAAATGTCATTGTCATTCTTGCTTTTGTTTTTGCAATTTGGGAGACATGACATTAAAAAAGAAAACGCTACACAAATCTGTTATTAATGATCACGGCAGGTATTAAAGCTGCTTGCTTAATATATTCACAGTTTTAGCTCTTCCGTTTTTTTGGTTTTTTTTTGGATGCCGAATAGAGACTACTGCCACCTGCTGGTATGGGAGAGTTATGTTCTCTCACGCAAGTGCAAAACGTACACGCACAGTTTGGTGTGCCGATAATTTCAAAAAGCCCCAATTAATTGGTCGACCTCTTATTTACTTCACCTGTCAATGGTCATAATGTTATGTCGGATCGATGTACATACTGTAGATATAGCAAGAACACAAAACACATACCTATAGACTCCAGATAGTCTCCTTCATGTGTGTGCTTGTAGAGGAAGAAGTGGTAGCGCGCAGCATCTTTAGGAATCCTCTTGGGTAAATCTTTCAGCTCTGTCAGCTCAGTGTTCGACAACATGATGAGCTCCTTGCCAAAATCGATTTTCTGTTGACGAACAACATGGAGACATATACCTTTTCCACCTTTTGAAATGACACACAATTGTCTTTTGTCTTCATATTTTATGCATTCAATCAATCATGGAATTCCATCATGGAAGGTATACTCAGCGTCCTGATCTCTAAATTACACGCTACTCCCATGTTACTGAATGCATGGGTGACACATTTGTGTTTTTGTTTTTATATATGATGTGTGATATATAGAAAAGCAAAGTATATTAAAATTCATATACCGTATTTTCCGGACTATAAGCCGCTACTTTTTTCCCCACTCTTTGAACCCCGCGGCTTAAACAACGATGCGGCTAATTTATAGATTTTTCCGGGGGTTTTCCCGGTTTCACAAGCTTCATGCCAAAAAACTGAGCCCTATAACATTAGACCAATGAAATTGCCGAACGGGTTCAGGTGAACCAATGAAACTCTTTATATTAAATCAGATGCGCTCCCACTGAATCGGGCCGCACCACATCATAAATATGGATGAGGTTCCTCTGACGTTTGACCTGCCGCTCACTCGGACTGGCGACAGGAAATGCGAATCATTCGTCACGCTGAAAACAACCGGGCATGAAAAAACGCACTTCACCTGTGTTCTGAGCTGCACGGCATCGGGAGAAAAGCTTCACCGATGGTGATTTTTAAACGCACGACGATGCCAAAAGATAAACTCTCGAGAGAAATTGTTGTGAAAGGAAGGAGGAAGACAGTGAACAATGACTTTCTTGGTAGGCTACTGTTTAGATACAAGCCGTGTAACAGACACTGTCTTTCGTTAAAGCCTGTGTAAAGTATATTAGTTTCAATGTAGACACCTGCGGCTTATAGACAGGTGCGGCTTATTTATGTTCAAAATAAAAATCTTTGTAAAATTCAGTGGGTGCGGCTTATATATGCTTGCGCTTAATAGTCCGGAAATTACGGTAGTTTATATTCAATTCAAGAAAGTGGTTTTGTGGTGTTTTGTGGTTGGACTTTCCTTATATTTAATATATTATATCCACATAAATAATTTCTCTAATAAGTAGCATACTGTATATACTTTAGTCTTAGTATACAACATAAAATATAACATTTTTAAATATATTATACATTTATTTTTTAAAGAGAAAAACATTTTCTAAAAAAGTCCTTGTGGAATATTTGTTCCCTCATAAGTACACAAAAGACATGTATTTATCTCCTCCCCTTTTACACCTTTTCAACAATTCTATTCTGATCGACCTGCACTGTTTTGCCAAAAGTATTGGGTCACCTGAACTTTCCTGCTATATGTGGTTCTTCTCCAAACTGTTACCACAAAACTGGAGGCACTCAATTGTACAGGACGTCTTTAGATGCGCTCTAATAAAATTTTGCATTCCTTGAACTTGGAAACCCAAACTAGTTCCAGCACGGCAATGCCCCTGTGCACACAGTGAGCTCCTTGAAGATCTGGTTTACATGCTTTGGAGAGGAAGATCTTGAGTGACCTGCTATAGAACTCTGATCTCATCTCTAGTGAACACCTTTGGGATGAATGTGAAAGCTGACTGGACCCCAGGCCTCCTCACCTTCATCAATACCTGCCTTTCGTAACACCCTGGTGGCTGATGAACACAAATATCCACAAGCACACTCCAAAATCTTTCCGGAAGAGTGGAGGGAATAATAAGAGCAAATAGGGACTTAATGTGGAATGCAATGCTTTAAAAAAAAAAAAAAAAAAAAGAAAAAAAAAAAAAAACCCCATACTGTACTTATGACCAGTTGACGCAATACTATTGGCAATATAGTGTATATTATCAGGATTTGCCAAATGAATCATCTGCATATTTTTGTTTGCATTTCCGTTTGATAACGATGCTCGATGCGAATACACAGACTTTGGATTAGTGTTACAGTTAAAGAGTGCTCAGCATATTTCTATTACTGTTTTCTACATCTAAACCAGCTGCACCTGAATCAATAGTGTTAAAGTGATGCTCGACACAACGACTGCATCCATCCCTGGCTGCTCCGCTCATCTCTCTCACACCAATTCTGGATGCGTAGTGACAATTTTTGGGGTGAATATACTGTATTTCAACCATTTTTATGACTGCTGTAGTTTGGCTTACCAGCTGGACGTAGTTGAACTGCTTGTCCTTGAACTTCTGCATGGCCTGCATGGCTTCTCCATGCAAAGGAAAAGCCACACCCTGCAGCGTCTGCTGCTTGGTGTCCACACCGATGTCAGTCTGCACCTGCACAAACACATATATATGACTTTACTAACAGTCTTTTAAAAATCTATACACATTATTAATACATACAGGATATACAGTAGAAGCGACATGCTTCCTCATTCCCTAAACGCATCTAAATAAAGGATGTAAAAGGAAAGAGAGAGAGAGAGAGAGAGAGAGATATTTATGTCATACATCCTTAAAAAACTCTTCTGGTACGCCTCAGACCAGTGCAGTACCTTACTCATTTCTCACTGTCACTTCCTTTTTTGCAATTCCTCCTTCTCTGATTGGCTAACATCAAGAATGAGCCCTGGTCTGCTCATTTCCTTATATGGGGATGGTCTCGTGTCACACTATTCCTGTTAAAACCCTGGAGCTCAGCAGTTACTGCAGAGGGCAAAACTAACTGCTCTTTAAACATGCATGGGATTATTTTGCACTGAGCCATTGAATAATACCCTCACATACACTGCATAGGTGCTCATGGTCGCAGTAAAGACCATGCTGAGAGAGATGCTCGTACTCAATCCAGTGTGTTTTTAATCAGCATCTCCTGGAGATTCTATTACCCCCCTTTATTCCTAACGTTTTTCGTTTACATTTACATTATAAATATTCATATTGCAGTTCATTTTTCTCCAAAATAACTTACAAACAATCGGGAAGGTTGCATTAAGGTTAAACCCTGGCAGCTTAGAAGGGCTGGGATTTTAAATCCTGTCCCCCCCAGCAGCCTCAAGCATTAACAACTGAACATGAGTTCGTTATCCTAAGACTTAAATGCTTCTGTTGACCTAAATGAGTAGTGTATACCTCGCTGAGCTTAATCTGTCGCAGTTCCTCTTCAGCAGCTGTTAGTGGAAGAGGTGCAGCCTGGGATCTGAGGTACTTCTTGTAACCACTCAGAGAAATGTCATCCTGATAAAGAACAGTGGGGGAAAAAAAAATCAAAAAACAAACAATGAATCCTATCTATTTTTATTATTATTATTTCAGGTGTTTGTTAAAGATTTAACCATCTGACGGTATGTGAATTCGAACATTTTGGAACACTTTCACTTCTAGTCAGTGCAAAAAAAAAAAAAAAAGTTGTAGAACAGTTTTGATTCCTCTCACCTTCTTTGTCCTTTTATTTATTTTTTGTTCTGAATGCTAGTTCCGTTTCGTTTTTGCTTCCTTTTGGTGGATTACCGTATTTTCCGGACTATAAACCGCTACTTTTTCCCCACGTTTTGAACTCCGCGGCTTAAACAATGAAGCGGCTAATTTATGGATTTTTCCGGGGTTTTCCCGGTTTCACAAACTTCAAGCCAAAAAAACTGAACCCCATAACATTAGACCAATGAAATTGCCGAACGGGTTCAGGTGAACCAATGAAACTCTTTATATTAAATCAGATGCGCTCCCACTGAATCGGGCCGCACCAATCATAAATATGGATGAGGTTCCTCTGACGTTTGACCTGCCGCTCACTCGGACTGTCTACAGGAAATGCGAATCATTCGTCACGCTGAAAACAACCGGGCATGAAAACACGCACTTCACCTGTGTTCTGAGCTGCACGGCATCGGGAGAAAAGCTTCACCGATGGTGATTTTTAAACGCACGACGATGCCAAAAGATAAACTCCCGAGAGAAATTGTTGTGAAAGGAAGGAGGAAGACAGTGAACAATGACTTTCTTGGTAGGCTACTGTTAGATACAAGCCGTGTAACAGACACTGTCTTTCGTTAAAGCCTGTGTAAAGTTCATTAGTTTCAGTGTAGACTGCGGCTTATAGACAGGTGCGGCTTATTTATGTTCAAAATAAAAATCTTTGTAAAATTCAGTGGGTGCGGCTTATATTTGGGTGCGCTTAATAGTCCGGAAATTACGGTATACACTATATTGCCAAAAGTTTGCGGACACCCGGTTATAAGTATGGTATGTGCTTTTTGAGCAGCCACATTTAGTCACAATTTGATCTTATAATATCTTCCACTCTTCTGGGAAGATGTTCCTATAGATTTTGGAGTGTGTTTGTGGAGATTTGTGCTGATTCAGACACAAGGGTGTCAAGTCAGTTAAGTCAGGTACTGGTGTAGGTGGGGTGCTAGGTCAGTGTTCCAATTCATGTCAAAGACGGGGTTGAGGTCAGAGCTCTAGAACAGGAGATCTTCTACTTCAACCCATGCAAAGCATATCTTAATGGAGTTTGCTTTGTGCACATGGTTCATTGTCATGTTGGAACATGTTTGGGTCTTTTAGTTCAAGTGAATGGAGCATTTTATGTTAAAACAGCCAAAGACCCCCAATACAACTGTGTGCCTTCAGCTTTTCGATAACAGTTCGGGAAAGAACCACATATTGCTGGGAAAGTCAGGTGTCTCAATACCTTGTCCATATAGTGCATGATGTTCCGTTATGATCCAATCGTTTATTTAAAAAAATGATAATAATTACAGATTCAGATAGATGTTTAAAAAAAAAATGGTGGGATTTTGATGAACGATTTGACTCTTTCACCATTTTTTTTGTTTGCTCTAGATTCATAGTCACGTTAATGTTCATCTACCAGCGCGCTACTTACTCCCAAAGCAACCTGATTGTAAATATCACTTGTACATACCTTCAGAGTGCCAAATATTTCATCTTTAATATGGCCACCCCCAAACTCCTTCTTCACTGTTGCCCTGGTAGCAGCATAAAGCATTTTATGTCTCACCTGTCGGCACACACGAATAATCCAAGAGTTAAATATTAACCAAGAGTAAATAGCATTTTTTTTAATCCACACTATGAGTTCAGCTACACCATCACAATACTGTATTTCATATTAGAACAAATGATCACCAAAAGGAATAGTCTCTTATAAGTGTATGCGAATGTGCTGTGACATAATTGTCTGAATTGTCACAGTTTGGTGTGAACTGAAAATAAACTTAACAAAAAAAAACAAAAAAGAGGAAAATGGGGGAAAAAAAAAAAAAAAAAAAAAAACAATGAACAGCTGTTGTGTTGTTGTGTTTAGGACACATGTGTGAGGCTGACAACGAACTGAAACTTCTTCGTAGAAACTCCATATAAGAACTTGCTGCATAAATAGCCTGCACTGATATGAGGTTAGCATCTGTAGGGTGCATGCGAGCATTCAGGAAACCAGACACCATTACTTAAGTACTGAGGCAGCAATAGAGGAATCCGTATATGGCCACTGGCCCGTGACCTCAGCTTCCTTTTTTTTCGCTCATTACACAAATCGATATATTTTTTTTATTTTTATGGAACAGCAGCGCTAAACTCCGACCTGTAGACATTCTGAATTTCTGAAACATCTAAAGCCACACCTAAGATTTTGTTGACAAGTCAAAACCTGTTCCCTGCTCTAATTTCACTGCAGCATAGACATGTTCTGTTTGAAAGCATTTTTCTTTGTGGAACACCATTTGCTGCATGAACTAATCATCATCCCACCTTCATTTTTTTTTTTAAAGCTGTATAGAATTCAGAGAGCAATCACGAAGTAAATAATTCTCATCGTACGTCAGTCTATCCGGCATTTCCCATCCATTTAGAACGACGCAATCTTATCAGATATTGAAATTCTCTTACAGCAGAGTGGTCTGGCGACCAGGCGATGAAAATCCACTCGTGTCCTTGACTATTAGTAGAGTCCAGTCTATATAAAATGTAGCAGGGTAGATCCTTATCAAGAAGAGGGAGAACTAAGGAGTTGTAGTCTTCCTCCCAATTCTGAGATGCCCGCTTCGATTCGCTGAGTACTAGCTGTTCTATAAAGCACAAAAAAAAAACACCATCATCAATAATCATCAATCTCATCAGGATTCCATTCAGATCAATGAGGCAACAGATATATTCATGTTACTACATTACTCTATTTCTTCAAAATAAAACAAAATCAACAATGGTTTAAAAGACAAGCAGCTGTTGCTGAAATGTATTTCTTTAAATAACAGTGGATTCTAGCGAAATTAGATACTATACAATGTTACAATGCTGCATATGACCTCAAAACTGGACGATACAATGATTTAGTAGGTGTAGTAGAAATGACTGCTAGTTTACTATCAGCTCACTAACTAATGGTGACAAAAAAATCTAGATAATCTGTACTCCATCATCAGTCAGATAAGAAAATTAGAACTCATAGTGAAATCTTTCTACCTGTTTTCTGTCAGTAGTATATCAGTATACACTAGCACTGTACAACATCATTTGTCACTAGAGTTGTGCAATATATCAATATAATATTGATATTACGAGACATGATTTTATGTTACTATTACTATACAGGGATCTCATTAGTTTAGTAAATTATGTATTCATTTTTGCATTATCTTAGAAATGTCCTGAAGTACCGCAATAATCTATTTTTGTCACATTGCCCAGCCCTACATGTCAAAACAGGGGCATTTGCAATGCACATATGGGATACACAATTGGTTTTTTTTTGTTTTTTTTAAAGCAGCCTTATTACAAAAGTACTAAATGTTTTATTGTATACTGAGATGATCAGACATTTCGGAGGACTCACAGACCTCTGTGATTGATTCTGCGTTCTCTTATGACACAGCAAATAACTATGACGCAGTAATCAGGCTGTCCGATGTGAGCCTTCAAATCTTGAGCTACGCATAACGTGGTCATAAATAATACTTCCAACAGAGTACAGATTGTGAATCCCTAACGCATGTGCTTATAGTGTCTCCTTACCATCTTTGATCACAATCTTCAGAAGTCTATAATCTCCATTCCTGGCTTTGGCAAAAATATCTTTCACCTCCGTCGAAGCTTAAAAGTAAAATGGATAAAATGCAAAGAGTTAAACAAGCAAAAAAAAATCCCATCATGAGCTTCATTACTCAGTGCCGGTGGGCCATATTTTTGTTACACATCAGATGCTGAATTCCGCATCTGTATCACATCTGGACATAGTCTGTCAATCAAAATATGTTTACTTCTTAAAAGGCTTTTGTAAAAACGCCACGTATTTGGAAGCAGATACAAAATAAATATTCATTTGCACATTGCCATAATTTCCTGCCTCATGTGAAACTGGACAAGATTATCATTATCACTGTTATTTATAGCACAACAATAGTTTTTATTTTCTGATTGCTGGGTTTTTTTTGTTTTGTTTTTTGTTACTTTGTTTTCTACTGCAGCATCTGTAGAAAAGCATGCAACACGAAGAATTCTATTGTACAAGGATGTATTTTAGATCCAATTGTGTAATTTTCAATCGTTTTATATCCAATCGTTTAAGATCAAATCGTTTAAGATCCAATCATTGAAGATCCAATCATTGAAGATCCAATCATTGAAGATCCAATCATT
>JAAIIK010000433.1:793162-805260 GCA_014706435.1 Silurus glanis
GAGAGAGAGAGAGAGAGAGATAGATAGAGAGAGGCAGAGAAAGAGAGGAAGGCGTGAGCTCCTCTCAGCAGCTCTTTGTATATGCCCACATTTCTGCCACATTTTAGTTATCGCTGTTTGTTCCTGTGCGTCGTTTATCCTCCGGGATTCATTCTTCGCTATAAATCTCGCTTCTTCTCCTTCTTCTTCGTCTTCTTCTTTTTATTTGATCGCATATTGCTCTGGATATCCCCCGCATAGTCAGTGTGTAAGAGGAGACGGATTAGAGGAAGCGCCATTGGGGGGGGAAGAGGAGCTGCTCAGATCAGATGATGGGCTCCGAGATGCTTTCAGTCTGCCCTCGTAAGAAAACAAACCGGTTCTCGTTTTGCCATGTGCACGTTTTCCTCATGATAAATCGTAAAATCAGCAGGCATGACTACACCCAAACGGATAAATAATAAAGGAATACGGCTTTATTCTATACAAAGTGGCTCATAATGTCCTAGGTTTGGCGTTGAAGCAGCCTACAGATAGCACGCTGCAGCTTCATGGTGTAATATAGATGTTTCCTTACACTGTTGAACCATATACTGTTTTAATCAGATTTCCAGGTTATATGTAGCTATACATGACATATTATAGATTATTATAGCTGCATCACACACGTGTGTGTGTGTCTACAGAAAGCCAGAATAGGTGCCAGCTGCAGTGCTATTCCAAGCCTTCTCACATCATGCGGGTCTTCATTACACCAAGGTTTATCAATCTTCTCGAAGGCTTCAGTTACAGCTTCCGCTTTACTTTTTGAGGTGCAGCATGGTCTTGTGGAGCTGCATGTGTAAAAAAAAATAAGACTAATAACATGAGAAGGAATTACCAGCAGTTACTTTTACACTTGTTCACATTAGGGTAGAGGTGGATTCGGATGCCTATGCTGGTGGGAACACTAGGAATGAGGCATCCGAGATGAACTGGCGCCCCTGGACAGGGACTGGAGCCTGTGCACACACTCAGGCACTTAGACACGATTAAACATTCTTTCGCTCTTAGAATAACACATTTTTGGGGTGTAAGGAACCCAGAGAATCCAGAGGAAACTGGCTCCAACAATAACCTGAGCTCAGGATCATTTGAGGGGGATCATGGAGCTATCACTTCTCACTGCCCATGCTGTTTCAGTTTTAGTTTGTTCTTATGTAACTAGTTTTCGAGGAATACACTATAAGGCCAAATGTTTGTGGACACCCATACGTGCTTGATGAACACCCCGTTCGATTATAATAAACTCCACACCTCTGGTAAAGCTTTTCAGTAGATTTAGGAGCTTATCTGTGGGGAATTGCAGTTATTCAGCCACAAGGTTATTAGTGAGGCCAGGAAGGTGTGTTGTGTGAGGAGGTCTGGGTGCAGTTGGCGTACCAGTTCGTGGTGTCCAGTGCGGTTGAGGTCTAAAGTTCTTCCTCTCCAACCAAATAGGATTTTTCATGTGAAACATGTTTGGGCCTCTTGGTTTCAATAAAGGAATATTTCAAGTTTCCACATTGCTTTTTTTCCATTTAATATACACTATTAGGATAAATGTATTGGGATACATGACTTTTCCAAGTCATATATGTTTGTTCCCCAAACTGTTACCACAATTTGGAAGCACACAATAGTCTAAGATGTCTTTGGAGGTGGCAACATTAAATTTCAACAATACATTTCTCTTCACTTGAACCATTCAAGCATGATGAAGCCCCTGTGCACAAAGTAAGCTTCATGAAGATATGGTATACATGGGCTGAAGTTTAATGATATTGAGTGGCCTGCAATAGAACTCTGGCCTCAACCCTACTAAAGACTTTTGGGATGAATTAGAACGCTGACTACACCTCATGTCTCCTCACACTACATCAGTACCTGACACACTTGTGGTTGAATGAGCACAATTTTCCCTAAGCACACTCCAAAATTTAGTGGAACATCTTCCCAGAAGAGTGAAGGATATAACAGCAGATGGGGACTAAATGTGGAATAGCACACTCAAAAACATATGCATCTTATTGTCAGGAGTCCATAAAACTTTTGTCCATATAATATACTAGTTTTCTGTGGTGTCTGTTTATATACTTAACTCCGAGGAGGTGTGTGAGATCATTCATGTTCAGGGGTGCCGGCCGTGATATTGGGCCCTCGTTCATGTTATTGCACTGTTAACACTGCAGCTTTGGTCAATTTTCATGATCTAGGTTTGGCCCCATTTGACCCACTTTGTGCTATAGAGTTTTTGGAGTTCCAGCACCCTGTAATGATTTACCAGCTGCACACATCCAGTCATGCATAAATGTGCAACACACATTCAGCTCTTTTCAAATAAAAAGTCATTTTCACAGTTACAGATACAAACAATCTAAACATTATTAACATTATAATTAATATTAGTATTAATAGTTTAATACATTAAATTTTTATATAATAATCTATAATGCAATTATAGATTATTATAATCTTTTAAAATGTAAACTACTGCATTTTTGGCAGTTAGTGAGCAAACTTATTTAATATAATGCATATTTTTTTTTGCTGTAGAAAGGCCTTATGCCTTGAGATTCTTGATATATTTTTTTCATCACTTACTGCAGTTTTTTGACTACAGAAGCTTTAGGGTAGTCATCCTCATAATGTGAACAAAACTCATTATATGGAATCATTATTTGTGTTTAAATACTTGCACCGATGCCATGTACTGTATTTATACACTTATTAGTTTTTGCCTAATTCCAATTTGGCAATCTGGCACTGTTTTTTACCCACTGTCTCTGTTCTCTTTTTTTTCTCAAGGAGGCGGGTGTATGGCGAGGCTTCGAGGAATGGAGCTAGGTGTCCGCTTCCGTTACTATTTCCAGCACCCGTGGTCGCGCTTAATTGTAGCCTACCTTGTCACCTTCTTTAACTTCCTCATCTTTGCTGAAGATCCTGTATCCCATAGTCAGACGGAGGCAAATGTGATAGTTGTGGGAAACTGTTTCTCCTTCATCGTGAATAAGTATCCAGGTAGAGGGTGGAACTTCCTAAAGGTGCTGATGTGGATTCTGGCGATCCTCACAGGACTCGTTGCTGGGAAGTTCTTTTTCCATCGAAGACTCTTTGGTAAGTTAGCTGACTATTTAATGTTTGCTATTCAACATGGGATTGTGCTATGTAATACTTTTAACAAATTATGCACTTGGAACTGTAGATCCATTGTACAAACTTGTTTTTCCACTGTTTTTGGGGACCTAGTACATGCACAAGTTTAAAAGTTAGTTAAAAGTGAGGTCTCACAACATTTTCCAAACTAATGAAGCCTGTAGCACGCTGATATTTGTGTATTTATTGTTCTTGATATTGTACTGTACAGCTCTTGAACCATATGAGTGGTGAATACACTAGACACGAATGCCCAATTAATAACTTACACTATTTTTTGTTATAGTGCATAGTGCTGAATCATTGAAGTGTATTGTACATTACATATTTAGGTCACAATATGCAAAACCCTTCCAAAATACAATCTTGTAGTCATTGTCTATTTCTAACCTTTTAAAACCTGTCAAGCGAAAAAAACACAGGCAAACTGTCTGGCCTTCTGAGATTATAAACACTTAAATTGTTAAACAGATTAGAGCATGTGCAATGGACTGGATATCAATGCTTGTTAGTGCGGCTGTAAAAATATTGACCTGTTGTTATTTAACTCCTTGTTTAAGTGTGACTGAATTCTGTGATGCATAGACCTGACTCCTCAGTCCTTAGCTCAGGGGTGTCCGATCTTTTCCAACCAATCAAGGGTCACATCTGATAGTTACTGAAAATGAAAATCATTACATTTAAACAGGTAGAATTTGGTGTGGACCTGCTTGGTTGGAATGAAAACCCACACTGGCCCTTGGAAAAGATTGGACATCCCTGTCTTAGAGTTTTATCAGTTTTCTGGTAAACACTGTCCAGTAATATCCTGTGAATCAGAGCTCATCATGTCTGTCATGATGGACTAACTATTTTGGAACAAGCTCTCATATCCTAGAATGAATCGAGTTACAGTGATTTGAATGACTCAGATGCTATGATTAGAGTGTGTGAGGTATAATTGGAATTATACCAGAGTGATGTTGAATTCTCCGTTCTGATTGGTCAACATGTGCTGATTAAGTTTTGATGCAAAGTCTTAATTTATTCACCTCAGCAATGTTGAAAGACTCTTGCCTATGTTGAGTTTTAAGGATGCTCAAACTAAATAAAGCTCTGACTATCACTTATACCAAAAGACCTGACCACATCACGCCCACCGTATTTCAACTGCAGATTATTATTCCTCACTTATTACTTATCCTGTATCTTATCAAATACAAAAGAAAATACCTCCCACTTGGGTTACATCAGTGACCCTCTAGTTCCAAGTCACTTGTTGTCCCCAGATGAAGACTTTCTAGTTGCAGGTCTTTTAATACTATAGACCTCAGGTTCTGTAATCCTCCTCTGAAGGCCTTCATGAAGACTTGTCTCTGTCCTCTTTTAGATGCACCTCCAAGGTCATCTCTGTTTTTAGTGCTATCAGTGTCTCAGCAACGAAGCAGGTCCTCTCCTGCTGCAAAATCTCTGTCTCTCTGCTAACATCTCAGTATACCTTTATCCATCTGTTCCATCTCCATTAAGTCTTCCATACAACCACAGTGTCATTGCGGGTAGTGTTAATGCTTTACAGCTCCAGGTTTCCTGTTCAATCTGTAGGGTTTATGTTGTTTACATGTGTGCCAGGTTCGTCTACAAGCCCGTGGTTCTTCTTTATAGAGACATTTTGCAACTCCTACATAATGTGTTATATTCTCCTGCTATTTAATGTTGCCTGGTCGTGTTAGTTTAATTAATTTATTGCAGTGTTATCAGTGGTGTGCCAGAAAAAGTTCTGTAATTTATAGGCTTTATTTTTAATTTACTTCCATTACAGATAAAAACAGCTCCTATGAAACCTTTATTCATGTTGTACAGAACTAAGCTAGCAGTCAGACAAAGACATACCCAAATTACATTACTTCAGTGTTGTTAAATGGCATTGCCTCACTAATCAGCCTGTAGAACTATTACTGTAGAAATATTTATTTTCTCTGGTAACAACTCATAATTAACATGCAATTTTATACATATAATTGTAGACATGCTTAAATGACACTATGGAATGAGTCTCCAGTGTCAGCATAAGCATTCTGATATGGTGCTTCAGGACACAGATATTTTGTTAGAGAGGGAATGCCTGGTTTTAGCTGCTTATTCATTCATGTTTGTTTTATTAAGAAAAATATTGCCAATATATTTGGCACTTTGATGTGGTATTTATTTTATAGGAAAATAATCACAGTCATTTTATTTCTTTTGAATAAGTGTGTACTGTCATGTTTTATTCCTTACTTATCCCATATCTGTTCATTATGTAAAAGTATGAGAGTGAGTGAGTGAGTGAGTGAGTGAGAGAGAGAGAGAGAGAGAGAGAGAGAGAGAGAGAGAGGGAGAAGGGCAAAGATATGACATGAGAAGCTATCATCCAATATTTAAGGCTATTTTCCTTCATTTTCTCTTTCCTTCTAGCTGCCTTGTCATCACTATACATATTTTTCTCCTTTCTTATCACTAGTCTTTTCCTGTTTTTCCCTTTCTCTCTTTAGGTTTGTCTTTAGTTTTCAGCCTTCACAGTCTTACAGTCTCTGTCTCTGTCCCGAGTCCCATTAATTAGCCGCTAGGTGTGGCATGTCACATCCTCCGGTCTTCAAACATTGACAGTGAACTACATTGCACTCATCCCACACTTTCCCTTCAGAGAGCATTTTCTCACATAGTTCATCATACCAAACACCACAGAGTGAATAACAGGTATAAAGTAAGGAGGAAAATCTCTTCCTAGATTATCACCCCTAGTTGAGATTATATGAACAAATAATGTTATCCGTCAGCAGCAGATCACTTGACTCAGTCTCAGGAGGAGACAATGTGTCTTCTAATGACTGCTATGTGGGAGCTTGCTGAATAATAATGAAAAGTGTGAAACAATCAAAGCCTTTTGTTGTTCATTGTGCAACCCGCTTTGTGATCTGAAATGCATTCGAGAATGAGACGGTTAGATTTGGAGAATAGATAGAAAAATTCTACTAGAATAAATACAGAGACACAATCTGCAGAACCTGTGCACCACAACTGCTGTCCAAATTGTTGTCCAAAATAAATAAGATCATTATATGCCTGTTTATACATACCATCAAAATGATCTAATTAATCTACAGTTTGTCAAGACATATACCACTTACTGTCCATTTTATTAAAAACACCTTCTCATTTATACAGTATATATTTAAATTTTTTTTAAAACGGTCAATCATGTAGCTTCACATTGCTTATAATCAAGCAGATACAGGTCAAGTGCTTCAGGCAGTGATGGCAACTCCAGAATGGGGGGAAAATTGGTTGGTGAGTACATTTTCATTTACAATACAAATCTGCTGCTTGGATTTTAAAATTACATTTATGGCATTTGGCAGACGCTCTTAGCCAGAGCATCTTTCAATGTGCTTCAAAGTCTTGATCAATAAATATATTCTAATTGTTCAATAGGACACAGACTAAGAATAACCCATCCATCTACCATTCGTTGCTGTGGAAAACCTAAGGAGGTTCTGGATTACACAAGTTTACACAAAATTTATGGCAAAAATATAATAGCACATCATCTATCATTTAAAGCATTTAATTTGAGTAATACATGAATAAATAGTAAGTTATAAAAGTGGCACTGCAGGTGACGAGACAGTTGCTGTTACGCGGCGAAAATGGAGGCGGAGGCAGACATAGAAGCCGGCGTCTTTATTAAACAGAGAGGCAGAGCCAACACAAAGCACCCGCAGAGCGGGATAATCCGGCAAACGGCAGTCCATAATAATAATATCCACGGTGCGTGATGCGGTGCGGAGGCAGCGACGGAGAAGCGTCAGCAGTCCGAGGTGCGCTGGGAAATGCACACGCCACCGTGAAGAGAACAAGGAATCGGGAAGGAGAAGGTGCGTAGCAGGAGAAGCATACGCGGAGCACACCACCAGGAACCTGCACAGACACACACGAATATAACACACACGCACATGCAATAACGGACAGCGTGAGTAGGTGAGTGTGGGGCTTTTATAGGCGGTGTGGAATGAGTCCCAGGTGTTCGGGATGAAGCCCGATTGCGATGAGCCTCGTGAGCAGGAGCGAGGTGCGTCGGGGAATCACAAGGTTTGACAGCCTCCGAAGGGGGCATGGCAGGGGGATTCCCGAAGGGGCGGCACCGGACGCCCCCAACCCACAGAACGCCCGGAGGGCCGGGGCACTCGGAGGAGGGCCCTCCTGATCGTCCAGGGCCTGAAGGGACCCGGTTGGAACTGCCCTGGAGCCGGGGACAGCCGGGAAGGACCCGAAGCGGAGCGACCACCCCTGAGGAGAGCCGGAAGGGGACCACGGACACAGCAGGACCCAGGACCGGAGCACAGCCCAACGCGGCGGCCAGGAACGGAGTGCAGCCCTTGGCGTCGACCGGAAGCGGGGAGACGTCACCCACGGAGGCCAGGAGTCGAACAGAGCCCACCACGGAGGTCAGGAGCAGGACGACGCCCTCAGTGGAGACCGGAAGCGGAGAGACCTCCTCAGCGGAGGCCGGAGGCGGAGCGACGGGAGGTTGGAGGATGTCCCTGGCGGAGTCAGGAGGCCGAGCGACGCCCTGGGAGGACCCCTGGAGTGCCTTGTCCTCCTCGGAGGAGTCGAGAGGACTGACGTCGCCATCAGATGGACCTGGAGGACCGATGTCGCCTTCTGTGAGTCTCTGGGGCGAGACGCCGTCGTGGGAGGAGCTCGGGAGCGAGACGCCGTCGTGGGAGGAGCGAGAGGAGCGAGACGTCACCTGGAGAGGAGCTCTGTGACGAGATTTCGCCTGGAGAGGAGCTCTGGGATGTGGCGTCGTCCGGAGAGGGACTCGGAGGCGTCACTTCGCCTTCTGCAGGACTGTGGGGCGAGCCGTCACCTTCAGGGAGACTGTGGGGCGAGCCGTCGCCTTCGGTGGAGCCTGGGGGCAGCGGTTCGACGTCCCTTTCGCAGTCCTGGAGCCGAGGTGAGTGCACTGGGAAGCCCCTGGACGAATGGGCGCTCTTTGGGACCCTCAGGAGCAGATCGGGGCTCGCCTGGGAGCGGAGAGGAGCTCGCCTGGTGATCCGGGAGCGGAGGGGCGCTCACCTGGAGATCCACTAGCGGTGAGGTGCTCGCCTGGGGATCCACGAGCGGAGAGGTGGCCCCCTGGAGATCCACGAGCGGAGGGGAGCCCGCTTGGAGATCCACGAGCGGAGGGGAGCCCGCTTGGAGACCTTGGAGCGAAGCTGAGCTCTCCTGGAGGCCCTCGAGCAGAGGGGAGCTCGCCTGGAAACCTGGGAGCGAAGCTGAGCTCTCCTGGAGGCCTTCGAGCGGAGCGGAGCACTCACGGAGGTCCTGGGAAGGAGCGGAGCCCTCACGGAGGTCCTGGGAAGGAGCCGAGCCCTCACGGAGGTCCTGGAGCAAAGCGGAGCTCTCCTCGGGACGCTGGAGCGGAGAGGGATGCTCCTCGGGACGCTGGGGCGGAGCGGAGCTCACGGGGTCGCTCGGAGGCGGAGAGGCACTCACGGGGTCGCTCGGAGGCGGAGAGGCGCTCACGGGGTCGCTCGGAGGCGGAGAGGAGCTCCCTTGGAGAACCTGGAGCGGAGTGAAGCTCCCTTGAGGCGCCGGGAGCGATTCCTGACAGTTGCGAATGCAGGAAGTTTTATTGAAAATGACTGCTCAGAGATTGGTTCTGAGCTCCGACAACCTGGCACACATATCTGAGACAAAATCCAAAACTCATATTTAAGAAACATGCAAGGTTTAGTTGAGGTTCAAACAATCTAGACTAAACAAAACCAAAGAATTGGATCCAAAAAATTGGGTCCAAACAGAGATAAATACCGAAACATCAAACAGGGGATAACGCTGTTTCAGTAGTTATACAAGCGTTACATTAAAAAGGACATGTACAAAATACACACACGCGCGCACACACACACACACACACACACACACACACACACACACACACACACAAACACACATACAGTAGTCATTTCGTACAGTTTTTACAATTTTTTGTATTTTGAGAAACATCATTCTTGGCTGACAGATTGTCTGACAAAAGGTCATGATGGTGTGATTAATCTTCTCACAGGAAAGTGTATATTGTATAACTGCAATATCTTAATATTACAATAATCTCAAGATAATAATCATATCTTTAGCTTACACTTTTCTGGCCTACAGTAAAAAGCAGGCTTGAGTTGAAGGCTCAGTATCCAAAGCTAAAAATGAAACAATTATTTTTCTTTATAAACTCTGCTACATCTGTGGTTGATTTGCTTAAAAAAAAAACACAAGCGGTCATCTATCTCTCAGGATGTTGTGGTCCACTTAGGTTTAAGGTTTATCTCCAACACCAAAGTCTATTCCCATCTTACCGCTGCTCACATGCCCTTCCATTCGTCCCCTCATAATTATCTGTACACAGGACATATAACAAAAGAGATCCAAATGTGGTTCACATGTATAGTGCACCCAATGGATTACTTATTATACTTATTGAAGTTTTCATATGACCTGTTGTTATATAGGGATTTACCCCCTGTTAGTGTTACTGTTTCTGTTGTGAGACTGCCTTAGAAAGAAATTATTTACTGAACCTCTTACCTGAACAGAGGAGAAAAGGCGATAGATGGGGTATGTAAGGTCCTAGATGCTTTTTTTTTTAGACCTTCAGGTCAACTTGTAGCTGCTTTCAGTGTATGTTAGCTGAGTACCAGATCATCAGCTCAAAGATCATTTATCTTTTCTTGAGTACAGAAAACATTAGTAGCCTCTTACTGGGAAAATAGAAGCGGGGTGAGGGAAGGATGTGCATTCATCTCATGTCTTAAGGATGCAACTGCGATTTTACTGTTGACAGTAAACCTTTAACCTTGAATCTAAGTGGGCATCCTAATGTAAAGATGACAACTTCAGATTTTAAAAAATCAACAAGTTATTGCGGTGTTATTATTAAATCAGAATCAGAAATAGCTTTATTACCTAGTACGCTTCCACACACAAGGAATTTGAGTTGGCGTCGGGAGCTTCCAGTGCAGGAGAAAGTACAGACACAATGTAACAAAATAGTAAAACAGACAATTAAATAATGCAATATACACAGAGTAAATATTGTTTAAATAAATGTACAGATATTTACAAGTGTGCAGTTTACAAAGGAAAAGGACTATAAAATGACTATAATTGCATTTTTTATGATCAATAATGCTGGAGTTTGTGTTCTTCTTCAGCTTCCTAGCAAGCTGGTATATGCAGAATTTCACTGTGCTGTTAAAATAAACGCTGCTTTCTCTTTCTATCTTACTTTCTTGTATTACACCAGTTGATCACTAGATGGCAGCATTTGTGTTTGTGAAATCACATACTCTGTAGCGCAGAGATGCAAAAACAAGGTCCCGTGGGCCCAATACCTTTTAAATGAAATGCTTGTATCTAAGATCAAATTGACACCAAATCATTACAGTCACTGACACACACCTGGCAGCCCCTTTTAAAGTACAGACCGACCTTAAATGCTGATCTGAACACAATTCTGAATTGTTTATGAGTTTGTCAAATTTGGACTTCTATAATCCTGAACATTCTAACACTCTGACGCATAATGTTTTGCACTCTTTTTTATAAAATACAGTCATTTGTCAGATTACTTGACCTGTTTCCTTTCTTTATTATCGACCTAACACGCTGTTATAGGTATAAGCAGCAAGTACGAAGCAGTGCTGGTCTCTGTTGTGTGGAAATCGCAGGTTTGCTTTGTCTGTAAACACTGTATCGTTGTGTTTGAATAGGCGAAACAGGACACCTTGAGCGCAAGAGCACAGCTGCTGCGTGGTGTGTTTGCGCACACCTGCTGTGTTCTCACTTCTTAATTCAGCACTCAGAATAGATGTTAATTTCATTTCCTAACATTTTCTGATTAGGCTTGAACCGGGAGTTGTGCAAGCAAAGTGTTTGTTCTTGTCAGGAGCATTGAAAGAGAAACAGCTGAGCTTGCATCAAACCTTTCAGATGACATCATTAGCCAGGTACCCATAGCTAAGGAAATCATATTCAGAGGTGTTGAAGTAGGCTGTTTATTCAAAAAGTAAACATTATATCACCTTACCCTTTGTTGGAATATATGGAAAGAACAGGTTTTGCCTATGTGCGAAGAGAAATGTTAACAAATAACATAAGCCTACTTCTTTCATAGAGGATTTCTGGTGCCTTGACAGTGATGCTAACTATCATAATATATGCACATATTTAACATCAAAAGTTGCACTTTAGGTGTGTTAAATTATTAACAGTGTATTAACAGTATCCTCTAACAGCGTTCAAAGACAAACTTCCTCTATTCTTATTAATCTTACTGTTAAATGTATTTGTTATTTCCACTATTTTTTTTTTACCCTAACCCTAAACTAACCCTAACATAACCCTAATCTAATCTTACCCTAACCCCACACTATGCCTAACCCTAACTAGTTAGGTGGTATGTGGTAAGGGGAAGGTGGTAGCTCAGTGGTTATTGCTCTGGGTTACTGATTGGAAGGTTGGAGGTTCAATCCCTGATATCACCAAGATGCCACTCTTGGGCATATGAGCAAGTCCCCCAACCCTCTGTGCTCCAGGGGTGTTGTATTATGGCTGACCTCAGCTTCCCAAATGCAAATAAAGGATTTCACTGTGCTGTAAGGTACTTATAACTAGTAAATAGCTCCTTTCTATATTTTCTCTACTTTTCTTAACCACAAACCTTTCCTAATATTAAACCTACATTAACCCCAACCCTATACTATGCCTCACCCTGAACCTACACTTACCCTAATCCAACACTAACCCTAACCCCAAACTATTGCTAATTCTCGACCTACATCAACCCTAACAACACACTATACCTAACCCTAATCCAATACCAACCCTAAACCCACACTATACCTAACCCTAAACCAACACCAACC
>JAAIIK010000433.1:819848-841508 GCA_014706435.1 Silurus glanis
TCTATCTATCTATCTATCTATCTATCTATCTATCTATCTATCTATCTACCTATCTATCTATCTATCTATTATAAGAAGATTATGTATCCAGGTTCAAAAGTTCAGATTAGAAAGCACATTTACCTGGTGGACAAATAGGTTTAGTGGACTGCTGATATAACTCAGTTTAATTCAGTTCATATTAAAAAATTCATCCTCTTCTGGGTGACAGTGGATAGTGCGATTATGAATCACCACTCTTCTACATATAAAAGCCACCAGCATGTTTATCTCTCTCCTCCAACAACCAAAGATAGAAACCCTTCACTAAATGCATTTGTTGAAACATTACTGGTTCAATATAATTAGCTTAGATGTATCACAAAAGCTGAAAGTTATGGCATGTACCATTCTTTTATGTACCAAGAACATGGCTTGCTAGTTAATTCAGAGTTTATATAGTTTTTCAGCAATACAGATATCCAGAAATTGATTTATATGTGATGAGCAAACCTGAGGCGATGATAGGAAGACCTCTCTGAGACGACGCGAGGAAAGAAACCTTAAGAGTAACCAGACTCAAAGGGAACCCTTTCTAACCCAAGAGACCAGATAGTGAGAATATCAAATCATTATTTTTCTTCAAATGTGTAGTATAGAGCCAAGCAGCAAATGTGAAAGGCTCTTCAGTATTAGCTTCTGTAGTTAATAGGAACTTGTTTTACAGTATGAAGATGCTAGTCAGACGCAAATAAAGTTTTTTCGGAGAGATGAGAGATGAGAATGTTAGCAAAAGACTTCTCCGTCTTTTGTTTGTAGATGCAAAACAGTACATTTCATCATAAGAGGAGCATATAGAATCTGGCTACATAAAATCGGCCCTCCAGAGGATTAAACTACCTGCTTCTGTGCCATATTCTGTATTATTGCAGGCAATTAGCGTGTCATACTTTTGAGGTAAATCACATTAGCTGACACTTTTTCACTTTTTTTTATCCTAATTGGACTTCCTGGCAAGCAAAACGTAGGACACATCAGAGGTTTTTAGCGTCCCAATAGGCTAGCTAATGAATTTATAATTGATCCATCAGTGTACGAGTCTACGCAATAACAAAAACGCTGTCAGTCAATACCTCTGAAAATGAAGCGTATTCATTTTTCATCTCGTGTGAGCAGGTAAGCGAGCAGGGAACAGATTTATTCTGTACAGGAAATGTCTCGTTGAAGATTTATGGCAATGTTGCTATTTGTTTATTTCACAGTCGAGGATGTATTCCTTCGAAGGCTGGCAGCATGCACACTGTCACAATTGTCATATAGTTTCCTTGCTTTTATATACCTGTTTACTGTTTTTATGTCTGTATATATGTTCCTTTGTTAATCTTTACTGTTTCATTGTCATTGTGTAAGCATTATGGATTCATGTATCCACGTGTATGTGTTAACAATAAGTATCTCAGTGTCTGAGGTTTCGCATACCCTAACTTTACGCCATCATGTGTGTGGGTCTCTCTCTCTCTCTCTCTCTCTCTCTCTCTCTCTCTCTCTCTCTCTGCGTCTTCCTGTCACACCTTTCTTTTGTGCGAACATTAGGGCTGTCTGTCTCACCTGCGGTCTTTCTCCTCAGACAGCATCTGTTGCCTCTCATCACATCTCATTGATATTCTTTTATTCTCCATGACCTTCCAGCCTGCAGGGGTGAGGGGGGGAGGAATATTCACAAAGCACCCCTCAACCACCAGTGCCGAAATCAAATTTCAGCCAAATATAAGTCCTAATGCTTTCCCTTATATTGAATAAATCATATTACTGTCACACATCGGATGGCACCACAAATGTGCAACGAGCTAGCAGATTTTATGTTAAACACTTTAAGTTATTGTAATAAGATAGTCGTCGTCATCGTCAAAGAAACCGACAGAAGCTTTTGTTCTTTCTAACGTCGCTTTGTGTGGATTGGCTGAAAGATATTAGCCGTCATCTCAAGATAAACCAACTCTGATTGAACATAATGAAACATCAGCGTCGAGATTTAGCCAGGGGGTAAAATATGGGTCTTAGAGGGAAATGAAGCCCCCCTACCTTTCCTTTATGTGAATGAGAACTGAAGCTGTACTGAAATCGAATGAAAATGTAAATTATAGGCTTGCCGTAATGGCGATAATGACGATGTGATACATTTTCATACTGGATCATATCAAAATGCTTTCACTTCTTATAAAAGCTGTAAAACATAACATAAATTGCCATTAGTCAAGACGGTTGGTAACCGCTGTGTAATATTTGTGCATGCGTTTATTTCGAATGTACTGCTTCGTGTATTTTTGGAACAAAAATTCAAATCAGAAGGTAGTTTTTTTATGTCAAAATTTAGAAACCACTAAAACTGAAACACGTAAGTATAGTTAGTAAAATGGAGCACTAAAGAAACTACACTTATCTATCAAAAACAGGTTATAAATAAAAGTAATTGATGCTATAACAGCAAGACTGTGATCAAAATATTCCACATCCTCCACATGGTGCAATCTTATGCCTCGCGCATAGATAATGTCAAAGTCTTTAGTGTCTAGTCTGACTAATAGTCGAATTACTGATATGAAAATGTCTTGCCATGCTCAGACTGTCACACAGCGGCACTTAGTAACTCATTCGGATTTGACTCAGCATCTGAGTGAACACCATCACGGGACAGTAACCTGCACTCGTTGGCTCGTTCTGTCTCTGTCCATTTGCTTGTTCACTGAGACTGTCATATCAGCGAGTCGGGAGTAGAACAGTAGGTGCTGCTCACGGAGTAAGCTTCAGGGAGAAAATTAGACAGAGGAGGAGCCTCCTTTTCCCCATCTTAAGGCATCCATTATGGGCATAAATCATTTGCTAATTAAGCAGTGTTATTTAATTAAGAACCCCCGGCGCGTGGAGATCTCATTAATCACACCCGATTTAGAGCCATGGCACGTCTGTGCCATGTGGAGAGAGGGATCTGCATGGCCCCAGTGACACATCTGCAAAGAGAGAGAAAGAGGAGTGAGAGGGTCTGAGTGAAGGAGATGATAAGGGGGAGGATGATAGAAGAAAGAGGGAAAAAGCATGCCCATGTGAGAGAGAGCAATAAATAGAAGAGAAACAGATGGAGAGAGAGAGACAAAGTGGGTTTTTTTTTCCACCCACTTTTCTCAGCTAGAGAAAGAGGGCAAGGTAATGCACTAAAAGAGTCATAGCTACATTAGTCAGAATGCCAGTGTTGGTCCTGTTTTTCCCTACAAACGAACCACTTGTGCAGATCTAACAGAAGTCATTAGTGCTTGTACTCTGTGGTTCGAAGACCACCATTTCCAGTTGACAATCACTCATTCAGGGTGATAGATATAGAGGGAGAGATATAAACTGTGTTTTCTCTGCAGTTTATCTCTTCACCCATGCTGGGGCAGCTGGGAGCAGAATAGGTCAAATTTAACAAGGTCACAGGTTCCCCCAAAGTGCTGAGCTCAAAGCATCTTGACATACAAAATCTAATGCCCCATCTGGTGAAGGATCCGTTGTTTCTGCTCCCAGGCCCAGTGGTCTAAAAAGTAGCTGCATCGTTTTTAAAGCATTGTTATGCAAAATAATGTAAACGGACACCCAATGGGCACCTATCTAATGAACAATCAATAGAATTGATTTGCTCAATTGAATTGAATATACTTGTAATTACTCCTTCCTGCAGCTGATGGCTAGACGCACGCACTGTGGTTGTCAGACAGGAGACAGAGACACACGTGTACCATGAACTAGTCATGATTCTTGATGTGATATAAAAGCATCTTGTGTTTTCTGAGTGAGACTAAACCGGGACCTAGATTTACTCCTCAGAACTACTTCTCCCTGCTAAACAGTACCACTAGTGCTATCTAGGCCAGTGGGAAGGGCTAAAGAAGGAAGGGGCGTGGCTGTGGAGTAGCAATTGTTACCGTGACAACCAGGGTGGGTCCTATGGGAATAGCAGATATACATACAGCTAGAGCTATACATCAAGAATGTCAGATTGTATCTGGGTGAAAAAGTGTGTGTGTGTGCAAGAAAGAGAGTAAGGGAGCACTATTGCCACTTTTACCCATCATAGTATGCTTTTAACAGCAGGGTTTATAATAAATTACGTAGTTTCAGCTCTGTTCGCTGTCAGATTTTATATTAAACATTTTCCATAAAACATTGCACTTGTAACTACAGCACTCTGTCCAAAAACCCCCTTGGGGAAGATAAAAAAAAAAAAATCCCAGGGTGTTAATTTATTTTTGATTTAAGTTTGATTATTTAAAGACTAATTGCTTATCCTAAATGATGTTAAACACATCTCTGTGCAGATTGGAATTGTAAATACAGCAGGTGCCTGTGATAATGAGATATTGATATTCACACTAGGTTCATTTGGACCTGTTCAAATCTGACTCGTTCTGTTTTTTTTTTTTTTTTTTACATTCATTATGCAGTGGATACTTTATGCTCAGTTTCTGTGCTTTTCCAAAGAGCTTTAAGGAGCCCAGGAGCACAGACGAGGGCTTCAGAGACTTTCTGAACCGAGAAGGTATCGTGTTGATAGAGAATATTGTTTGAATGATGGTGTTGTAGCCACACCTGGGCTCTATGGAAGACCCTTTCACTGGAGTGTAGAGAAACCCTGAAACACCACATCACAAGCTAAGTGGTTCGGTTGCATTTTCACCATCGCATTTACGCCAGCATTCTTCATGCAAATGTACCAGATGGTAATATGTCCCCTTGAAATTATGTGAAGGATATGTACATTAACAGAAAAGCATTGTCATTTTGTGATGCCAAGCAAAGCCAATTAACCAGAAGCCTTTAATTACCATAATTCGGTTGATCTCTCCAGCATGTGACTAGGCTTTATGAGTGAGAGCTCTGCAGCATCAAGCACCAGGCTTGAGACTGAAGAACTAAAGCATGCATATTAATGTGCATGGCAGGAGTCTTCTAGGCCCATGGGCTTATGGTACAAGTGGTGTATGATGTGCCTGGATGGACTATGTAAGCATATGTCAGAATCATTTATAATCTTGTCACGACTGTGATCTATGGTGAAAAAAGGAACTTCTTTTCCCAAGTGAAAAAAATGATGCTAAAGAGAATGACTGCAATTTAGCAATTTCTCACATTGTTGAGTCGAAGCAACGAGCAGAATCTATAATCTCCACAATGAACCAGAACAGCTGGGTCCTCTTTCCAACAGATCGCTTGTCCTGAAGAACCTAGCCTCCAGAGGTTAAAATTAACACAAGGACTTTAGGCAAAGTGCTGCTTTGTATATGCTTCTTAGCACACGTCCAACAGGCTGCAGTGTTGTTGTTTAGTGGCTAACCACAATGTTAAGGATGTTTCTCTTTCTCCATTCTCTCGTAGTGTAACGTCACTGCAGCAGGATGCATATTTAATGTGAACCTTTGGTCTGCTGTATAGTAAATCACTCGGACATGACATTATAGCAGATTATGGTTCTGATACAGCGATATAGGTTATATTTGCACAATGCTTACAGACTGAATGACTGTTTCCTGTTTTTGAAATGTCAGGCAGCTCTCAAGTGGTGCCACAAAAAAGAAATCATTCACCCTATCGTTGAAAGATCGCAAGTTCAAATCATGACTGGCTCTGCTGTCTGTGTGGAAGGGATTGCATTACTATTTCCTGTCCATCAAAGTCAAACCAATCTCTGGGATTGTGTATGCGGAAGAGGGCAGATAGTGCTTGCAAGTCTGATAGATAGATAACGTAGCTTCACGTCTTGAGAAAGCATTTCGTATACTTCACTCATTCTAGTTGATAGCTATCATGTGACAGATGATGCTTTGAATGTTTGGTGTCCAAGATTAACTTTGTCTCATATGTAAAAGAGAGGGCAAGATGTATTGCATTGATTTTAAAAAAAGTCGGCATCGGATACAAGTTGGCATTTATATTACAATGCATCATTTTTTTTTTTACATATTTGCACTCGTAAAAAAAACTGTATGTATTTATATATAAATGTTAGAAGTGTGCTATACTTTTATTGTTAAGAAAGTAACCAATAATTTGTGACCAATAATTTATATGTAGATTTATTTCTCCTTGCTAAACTGTTCTCAAGCGCATTCTCTCAGCACCACTGCTTCTAGGTGAATATGACGTACTCTATCACAACACTACGGAGCCCGAGGTGTGTCCTGGGAGTCACATAATATAGATTAAAATGGCAGAGGTAGAGCTGCATTTTCCTGGAGACATTACAGGATAAGATTGTCTGGTTTTATTTAATCTTTTTTCTTTTAGGTTTTTTTTTTTTTTACTAAAAAGGCCTCTTTGTAAAAGGGCCATGCGTTAGAAGTCAGAAGGTGCTTAAAAAAATGTATGAACCAAATAAATAAAAGTGAACTCTATGTACCATATTGAATTGCATACAGTAGCATCATATTTCTTCCATTGCTTTGTGTTGCATTGGATCGTATAGTGTTGAATCAAATCTAAATCAGAACACACTGCATCGTAACAGGGGTCAGTCGGTAGCCGCATCATATGTGTCTTTAATGTATCGTATTATTGGCTATCTATTAAGATGTGAAACGCAACAGCCTCAGTTTTGGAGAATCTCATCCCTAATATCTAATCAGATGATGCTATACCTGTTGAGTTTGAGAGCTTAGTGAGATATAGAGTTTTTGACGTCACTAACTTGTGTTAAAAAGTTTATAAATATGTGCACCACAATGTCAATACAGGACATTTCTAAGACTCGTAAATCTAATTTGGTAAATCTACCTGTGTTGCTTATGCAAAAAAAAAAAATCATTCCAAGTTCTACTTCTCTGCTATGGTTTGTTACGGTGATGTGAATGTCCCATCGATCATTTGCAGTCTTGGGAAAACAGGTTTTGCCTTTTTCTGTTTAAATAAGGCCACTGTGTGTAGTTTGTGTGCTCCTCACATGAATAGTTTTGTGTATGTGTGTGTGTGAGAGAGTGCAGGTTTTTTTTTTTTTTTGTTGAGAAACTGAGGGAAATATTCTGCTGATGTTTCAGCACACTTCCTTTCATTAGACCACTTGACTTGGTACAGCATTAAAATTTCAGCCTTTATGAATAAGTCAAACCCACAGGCTTTAATCACATGGGGTGTGGGGTAGACAAAATTTTAAGGGAGTGCAGAGTAGCATGTCAGGGATTCGTAAAAAAACAGAGGAGAGGAATTTTAAAATAAACAGCACACAGATCCATCTTTTTATGATTTGGTGTGTGAAAAAGAGAGCAAGAGAGAAAGAGAGAACTTCAATTTCGATACATGCTCCTCCTTTTGCTAGAAGTGTGTATGCTGTTTAAGTGCGACGCAGGGACTTGGGCTAAGTGCTTCAGATTTATCGATCAGAATATGCATCCTCAGTGAAGGACTCCCCATGGGATCGTTATAGTCACTGGCAGTGTTCCAGAACCCGAAGATGTTCTGAAGTGTCTTAACAGTGTAACAACATCTGCATCCTAATCACACAGGCTGATCAGCATCTCTGCCTCTTGTGTCCGCTCTAATGACTGCCTGTCCACCAGTCTGAAACAATGGAATATAGATGTACTTCAATATACGTTGCACATGCCTAACACGGGACAATAATGGCAGTTTGCCAGGCTGTTTGATGCTGTTTGGTGTTTGTACAGTGAGACACATGAATGAATAAAGAGAAAATGAGTGCGGCGTAAGGTGCATTGTTGAATAACAATCGCGTCGCCGGCTCTTTCTTTAATGGCTGAGGGTATGTAATGCCCTGCTATGGGGAGAAAATGTCAGCTAATGGATAGAGGAAGGGACGGATAATTGGCGTTCATTAAGATGAGAGACCGTTAAAGCTGTCTGTGTTCGTTAATAGGATAATGACATTACTATTTAGTGCTGGGAAGGAGACAGGAGGATGCAGGTTCGACAGAGTTCATTCCGTCGTCAGCAAATCCAGCACAAAGTCACAAGTTCCCTGGCTCTAGCTATGTTTAAGGTTAATTTTATTAGCCCTTGACTTCTAATAGCTGAGATTAAACTCGAGTCAGGGTGAAGTGTTTTGTATTGTGCGATTATAAAATCACCTAAAGAGACAGCATCTAATTCTACACTTGAAATGTTTTCTGTGCCTTAGGAGGAAAATGGAAGGCGATCATGTGTGACAGCCGGCATCATGACACTTCATGACCGCTTGTGGCCTTTCCTTCCTCTGCTTTTTTATAAATTGTATATATTCCTGACCTCATCTCTCTCTCTTTCTCTTTTTCTCTCTTTCTCTCTTTATGCAGCATTCACATGGTTACAGAGTACATGGGCATAAGGAATGAGAGCTTTATGAAAATGGCTGCCGTTGGTACATGGATGGGAGACTTTGTGACTGCATGGATGGTAAGGTCTTTTCCAGCAATAAGTAGTTTTTTTTTCCTCAGTAGCCAACCTAAACATAATACTGAATGTCAAATAGCATAAAACATTGCAGTTGCTATAAAAGCTCACTTGACTCCCAAATGTTCCCAAGTGTTGTCATAGTGGATAAGATGGGTGTTTGTTATTAATTAGTCATTAGTAATTAATTAGTTATTTATGAATACATTATTTTCCTTTTTCACCTATTTTATAAATAGGCAAAAATTCTATTTGGAATTCTGAATCTAATTTAAATAAATAACTCGATATAAATGAAAATTGCTAAAATAATTTAACATCAATAAATAATAAAATGTACTGACATTTAATTGTATTATATTATTTTCTGATTATACATATTATTTAGACAGACAGACAGACAGACAGACAGATGATAGATACAGGAGATAGATAGATAGATAGATAGATAGATAGATAGATAGATAGATAGATAGATAGATAGATAGATAGATAGATAGATAGATAGATTATTATGTATAATATAATATAGATTATAACATTTATAAACCTAATCCTTTTTTAATAACCTAATAAAATGTATACAGAACTTTACTTTACATGTCGGAATTCGTGATGTATTCATGCATGTCTATTTTTATTTCCTACTTAATAGAAAATTTTATTACATTAATTGAAAAGCATTTATTCCTCTATGTATTTTGGTAAGGAAAGTAGCAGCTCCTTTATATACTACAAATTAATGAGGTTTATTCTTGGTTCTTGGGCCATTCGAAGTTATACACAAGCATGCTGCGTCTGTGTCTCCTGTCTCGCCTCGGCCGTATCCTGTCTTTAGAGGATAAGTAGCCCAGTCAGTTTTGACTGTTTATGTGCGTGTCTGGGTGACAGAGTGTGTTTGTGTATGCATAAACATGTATGTATGTGGGTGTGGATGGGGCTCAACTTTGACAATCTTATGCTGCCTACATCACATTAGTATGCCTGACAGGGAGGGAGAGAAAAGAGTTAGAGAAGGAGTGAGAGGTACAGTGTGGGAGAAAGAGAGAATAGAGAGAGAGAGAGAGAGAGAGAGAGAGGAGAAAGAGCAAACGGCCTCTGAAAGTGCTGAATCGAGACGTTACAAGGCTTTTTTCATTCCATTAATTCAACAAGCGCACTCTCTCAAACGACCTCCCTTTCTCCTCTATGGGGCTTTGCTTCTTTTTTATTGGTGGTGGTGGGGGGGGGGGGGGGGTAACGTCATGGTCCACAGAAGGGACACACACACACACACACACACACACACACACACACACACATATATATACACACACAGGTGCACATACTGTACACACAGTTTCACACTGATGGCCATAGCACAGAGATTTGATGCCAGTCTCTCCCCAGTGAGGAGACATGCTGTGCTCTTGCCTCTGGGCACACTAATCTATCGACACGCTAACCTTGGACAAAATGTGTCATCCTGAAAAGGCCAGATTTGCATAGAAAAGGAGAGAAGCAGAGGGAGACAGGACCAGAGCGGGATAGAGAGGCGGCTGGGTTTAATTACTTTTACTGATTCCTCACGGGTGATATTTTTTTCCCAAACAGCAGTAAACTTTGACAGCATAAGCGTGCTCTGACTATGAAATCCATCTACAGGGAACTCGATTGCCTGCACATCAGACTTTTTTTTTTTAGAAAAAAACAAGAGAGGGAAGACAGTGAATTAAAAAAAGTACTGTTGTATTCTATCATGTCTTTGTTTGCTAACATTGCAATAGGTGGATGCAATAATATAATATTTTCTGTCCGGATTATTTTTCCCGTATATCCATCTGCTGATTCTAGTATTCCAGAATTAAAAATACAGTGACCCAAATTTGAAATGAAACATTGCTCAGTGGCTTTTATAAAGCCACCTACAGTATATTTAAAGCAGTTTTCCGACATTAGCAGTGCAAGAAGGATGATGGTGTGGTTTGTATCTATAATATAAGTGTATGGTAAGAGCATTTTTTTAGAAGGAATAAAGTTCATTTTTGAATAGAAATAAAAAGAAAAGTGATAATAAATAATTAAATAAAATAATTTAGCTTCGTAATAGATATAAATATTTTAAATAATCAACATTTTCTGACCAAAGAATAAGAAAAGAAAATCCTATTTGTTAATGGGCATAATCAAGAACCATATTGTTATTTTTGAATGGATAAACATTGTATATGATAAGTATGTTTATAGTGGCTAAGACGAATTTTTGTAGTGAACTGTCTGTATTAAGCATGGTTTCATCACATTTGCTCAGAATTACCAACACAGATCCATCTCTCTCTCTCTCTCTCTCTCTCTCTCTCTCTCTCTCTCTCTCTCTGTCTGTCTCTCTGTCTCTGTCTCTCTGTCAGGTGACAGACATGATGTTGCAGGACTCACTGTACCCCGACTGGGGACGAGCAGCTCGACGCTTCTGGAAACAGGGCAACAACAGAATTGTGCTCTTCTGGTGAGCTACAGGATGATTCTGTCCCTCAGGTGATGGATTTCTGTGGAAAACATGACAGCCATGCCAAATCAACAGGCAGCAGCGTGTGAGATACTATTATTTCTGTAAGCCAGTTGGAAGGATGTTTATTGAAAACTGGGCTATAATAAATGGTGAATCTGTGTGGATTTGCATGTTGAATCTTAAATTCCAGAGCATACTTACCTATAAGAGCATAGATATTTCCTGAGCTATTGCTTTAAAGCAAGTATTGAAGGGAATAATGACTTCTTGTACATGTTGTAGACCTGTAACACCAGATCCAATATAATGTGTTGGGTAAATGATTTCTAACCAAAGTCTAACCAGTATAATTTTGACCGTGTCCAAAAACTAATCCAACCTTTACACTTAAGTTATTGTTAGATTAGATTAGATTCAACTTTGTCATTGTGTAGAATACAAGTATAGAGCCAATGAAATGCAGTGAGCATCCAACCAGAAGTTCAAATACAGTGTTTATAAATAAATCTAATATAAACTTTCTTTCGGCTTCTCCCATTAGGGGTCACCACAGCGGATCATCCGCATATTTGATTTGGCACATGTTTTTACGCTGGATGCCCTTCCTAACGCAACCCTCCCCATTTATCCGGGCTTGGGACCGGCACTAAGAGTGGCTGGGGTTGGTTCCCTGACCGGGGATCGAACCCGGGCCGCAGCGGTGAGAGCGCCGCATCCTAACCACTAGACCACCAGGGGACCATAAATAAATCTAATATAAATATACAAATACACAATAAATATATTATGGGAGTACAAATATGCAGTATATACTGTAGAAGGTGCCGTATGAGTAAGTGGCATCATGGAAAACAATGTAAGTGTAAAGTATGGAGACATGGAAGTGTACAGTGCAGTCTTTATGAGTAGTGTTCAGTTGACTGAATTGGATGTAGAGATCTATTCATTAAGTTCCCAAATATTTGTCCATTATGCTGTTTAGCAATGAAAGCTTAGTGTTAACAAAAAAATTATTATTGATGCTAAATTTAAATTACGTTATATGGAGGAGAGAAATGGGTCACCTGACTTGCCAAAGTGGTACCACAAAGCTGGAGGCTCAGATAGGATGTATAGGGTGCCTTTGATCATCGAACTACTCTAGGAGACCTAAACCTGTTCCAGTTGCATCTGTACACAATGCAAGTTCCATGTAGATATGGTTTACATGAGTTGGAGTGCAAGATCTTGATTCACTTTGACCATTTGGGATGAATTGAAGCACTGACTGCACCCCAGGTCTCCTCAATCCTAAATCAGTACCTGACTTTACTAAGGCCCTTGTGGCTGAACCTTTACATCACTCCAAAATCTAGTGGAACAACTTCCTAGAAGAAAGGAGGTTATTATAACAGCAAAAGGGGACTAAATGTGGAAATAGATGTTTAAAAAACACATTCGACTAAGGTGTCCACAAACCTTTGTCCATATAGTGAATATTGAACACTGAATATTATTACTGTATATACTGTATGATAGTTTTAGGTGATTTTTACACAGACACATGGACATAAAGATATTTATGAAAAGAATCACATAGCTACAACTTTGGAGTTATAGTATTTAAGAAATGAAGGAGCAGCATGATTCATCATGGTGGTCAAATTATTTATTCGCCTGTATGTAGCTGGCTACCTAGCTGTTTAGCTGTATTTGAAGTAAGAGGATAACTTGTGCTAATTCAGTTTTTTGGAGCTTGTTAGAGTGCTGCATAATTACAAGCATGTGTCATTAGTCAGGACATTATAGGTTTTACAGCTCGTAAAGTGATCGGTGTTAGAGCAGGGAAGAACAGTGTAGTATAGGGGACGATTAAGTATAAGGTGTAATAGGTAAAGCCTTGAGTTTTCGCTTTGAAGATTATTAAGATCTCACTTTAAAGTCACAGCCGGTTCACATGACTGAATTGTATCCAAAAGCCGTTTGATTGCTCAGCATTATAGAATATCTGACCATACCTGATGAAGGAACAAAACCTAATTACAAACGAGTAATATTTTACTTTTATTTTTCTCTTTACCTCCATAGATTTGTTTAGCAGGACCTTCTGCATATCCTCTACTTAGCTAAACTGAGCTCTGCATGCATTTCGTTTCATGCAACTGTTGATCAGAATTGGTTTGAAATCAGCGTTGATAGTGTACTTAATGCTTAACTGAAAATTGCAAATCGCATGCAAGGGTAAGTAGTAGAACGTTTGTGCTTTTGATAATGAGATTTCATTAAGCTTCCGTTCCTGCTGCGCTTTGCTTTTGATTTTCTCTAACTGTTGCATGCGAAATTAATTCAGGCCCTTTTATTTCTAATGAACAGCAGGAAGTAAGAGATCACAGATTATATCAGTTCTCTTTTTTTTCACATGAATAACTGAATAGTAACGTAGAACATACATTTAAGATTTCAACACGTCAACAGGAAACTTATACAATTTGCTTTCCTTTACTCTTTTTGTCTCTCTCTCTCTCTCTCTCTCTCACTCTCTCTCTCTCTCTCTCTCTCTCTCTCTCTCTCTCTCTCTCAGGACAGTGTTGATTTCCCTGACCTCTGTGGTGGTATTGGTTATTAGCACAGATTGGATTAGTTGGGATAATCTGAATCGAGGATTCTTACCTAGTGATGAAGTGTCTCGAGCGTTCCTTGCCTCCTTTATTCTTGTCTTCGACCTCCTCATCGTCATGCAGGTGACCAATGACCAGTGAACTTTTATGTCTATCTGCTTTACTTTCTCTAGCCTTCTCCTTGGCTTCTACACCCCTTTCCCTCTGTCCACTTTATGCTGTTTTAGCCAATTGACTTTTTGAGCATTGTGCACCTTATGCTTCAGGGCAACTTTAAGTCTTCAAGAGCACTTGGCTGGATCTAAGCTGTTTAGATTCTTTTCACTCCTCAATACAGTTTATCATCGTTTTTTTTATTTATTTCTTAAACTGCAATGCCATTGCATTTCTGTTTTGGAGATCACTTCCGTGAATAAACTTTTGTATCTGATGTGGTCTAATTTTTCAGGGTCTGCATTACTGAACCTTTTATATCATTGGACTTTATGTCGAGAGAAAACAGCATGCAAATCCACAGAAATCTTGACACTGGCCAATTTCTTTGAGACTGCACTGTACCCATTAGCCTTGAGTTATTGCATCCCTCACAGAGCTACCTCTCTTTTGATTTACAGGAAAGTAAAGTCCACCCACACAGGACCTTGAATTCTGCTCAATATGCTCTTCTCTTTCTGAGAGACACAGGATTGCTTTTTTTCCATTTTGCGCGGTGTACTCTGCGAACATGTTTATTGGCCTTATTTACGATTTTCAATTAGACCGTTACATTTGGAATATACATCTCCTTGATCCATTCTTTCCCTCACAAGTGCAGTCAATAAACAGTGAGGTTTCTGGTATTGGGATGTCTCGCTTTACCTTTGTCTGTGGTCACCATGTGTGACGGTTAATCTCTGTGCTCTGTGTGACGCCTCTGATATTTTATTCAAAGGCTAATTGACTTTCCCTGTTTGTTGACCCTGATCACACGGAACCCCTTTGTCCCTGGTTCTTAGCAGGTTTACAAGACATTTTATTTGATTTATACAGCAATATAGGTCCATTTCTCAATTTTAATGAAGCTGGTGCAAAGGGAGAGGGACAGAAGAAACTGTAATTATCATGCAATTGAAAATATTATTTTTGTCCTATACTACATCATTGTTTAATCCTCAAATCTGATTGGGTAGAAGATGTTAATTAATTTTTTATCACACCTGACCATAAGATTTGCTTTATTTGGTCCCAGTTTGTGCTTTTTAATAACCACCACCCTTTTGGGAAGATGTTCCGCTAGATTTTGGAGTGTGCTTGTGGAGATTTGTGCTCATCCAGCCACGCAGGTTTTAGTAATGCCAGGTAATGTCTTTAAATTCACTCCAGAGGTGTTCAGTAGGGTTGAGGTCAGAGCGCTACAGTAGACGACTCAAGATCTTCCACTCTGTCCTCTTTAAAGCAGCTTAATAGATCTCACATTATGTACAAAAGCATTGTCATGCTGAAAATTTTATGCTTCACATCCAAAGACTTCCGATACCTCGAAATTGAAGGCACACAATTGTATAAAAAATACGTTTGGGGAACAATTAGCAATGATGTCAGATGTCTCCAGCATCATTTCAACGCATAGGCAAACTAGTAAGTCGCCTACTGTAACCAGCTGCAACCAGGTGCAACCAGCTGGCGGGGCACCAGTGACCACCCCCCTGCCCTGCCGCTGCCACACCTTATTCAGTTATATTATTTACCTGTTTTACCAGTTTAATATACATCATACATTTGCATACTCCAATTCAGGCAATTTTGCAATGATTATTAAATGTGTTTAATCTTTTTTTATGGAAGGTTGCGAATGATTTGCATGGTGTGGGGGTGGAGCCAATATAGGCAAGGGGTGTTGACAATAGAAATCTCGCCTAGTGTGCCAAAAATGCTAGAAACAGACCTGGATGTCCCAGTTCTTTTGTCAAATTATTGTATTTTATTAGATGGTTGCAAAGCAGATGCTCCACATAAACTGATTTGGAAAAAAAAAAGTAATTGTTTATATGGAGAAGGAGGCATTTATCTGGAAAGAGTCACTAGTGTTAGCACAGTGTACCAGTCTCAGGACAGAGGATTTTGACATTTTGACAGACTATTGTATTATTTATTTGTTTGTTTGTTTGTTTTTGCGACTTGACAAATGCTGCTTAGGCAGTTTTGTAAAGTAAAAAATTCTAAGCATGATCCAAAGTAATGGTTAAAAACAGAGAGGTGGCCAGCAAGCAGTATAATCATGGCTTAAAACAAGAATCAGAACTGATCAATAATAACATAGGCAAGCACCATAAAATAGCTTGGCAAACAGATAGACTAAGTTTAACTGACCCTATACTTTGCAAGGAGTTACTAAATTAATGTCTTTTAATATACTATGGAGAACTGGCGGGAGTAATTGAAGACACTTTTGTTCAGTTATTAGAAGGGTTGTTTGTGATGCTCCAATGTGTGGAAGTTGTATTTAGTTATATTTAGTTATAAACATGTTCAGTATGCAGACCAGGTTGACTGTTGGTGATCGGAGTTGCTGCTTTGTGACCTGATATTTTTGATTTATTAATTTTAAAAGAGAGGCCAAAAAAAAAGCCGGTGTGTGAATGACTTATAGCTGCTATAATGTAAGTTATAACAGGAATTAGCTGTTTGCATATACATTCCATGAAATTAAATATTGTAACTATAAACAGATAAAATACATTGTCTACTTTTCTTTAAGAATTTCTTCATATTAAGAGTTTCTTCAGCAAATTGCCTTGGTAGCACTATAAAACACGTTGGTGTGTGCTACACATGCAACATATCCCGTTGTGTAATCTTCATAAAAAATTTTTTTAGCTATTTGTTTAAAGGATTTTGCTTTGTCATCTAACATCTATATATATATTTTTTTCTAAATTCCTATTCATTTTTCTCTCCTACCCAAAAGACGATCACATGTCGTAATTCATGTTGATATATGAAAGCTCTAGTTATATGTCATCAGCAGCTATTGAGATCTTACATCATCCTGTGTGAGGTTTGATTGGGTTTACGCTCTCCTCTATCAGTGGAACTACCGGCAGATAATAGGCAAATCTGACATCTGCTCATCTGATGTTTAATGTCACTAGTCACGGTGGCGCCCTGCAGAAACCTTCAGCAGAATCTGTGCTTTCTGTCAGATTGTGAATAAATGTCAAAAGAATTCAACAATATGTAAGGGTTTCCGAACTGCAAAAGTCAAACAAGGACTTCTGTGTGAAAAATTGTTCCATCTAAAAATATCTTTAATAACTTTTTTCCTCTTTGGTAAAGAGTTTATTGCGCACCGCTTTGTAATTAGGTTTTCACAGCTTGTGCGCAGTAAATTATGAGCTTCATCATTTTCGGCTAGTATAAATATATATGGGTTTTTCTTTCTTCAGGACTGGGAGTTTCCCCATTTCATGGGGGATTTGGATATGAACCTACCCGGCCTCTCTACAACACAGCTGAAATTCAAACTCCCAGTCTGCAAGCGGATCTTCAAGGACGAATATCATATACACATAACAGGTATGCTTGTATCCTGTACCCATTTATGTATTCACCTCCAACATAAGGAACCATTAAAATATAATTAAAGCAATACAATTATCCGGTCATTATGTTCTCAGGCATCATTTTAGTGCATATAATAAATCAGTTTCTTCCCGTAGGACAGGCTAAGAAATTTTTAGGTTGTAATTACATATTTGACGGCGTTATTTAAAATGTTCAGAAGCAAACATTACTGCAGCCCTTCAGCAATGGCTACCAAGGTTGTTGTCCCTTAGCTGGGTGGATTCGTTTCATGTTCTAGCCATCAGCAAAATCAAGTTGCCAAATTGTCCCAGACCTACATCCCCTAGGAGTTTCACTCTTTTGTTCATATCACAGCTCTCAACGTGATCAGTGGGTAAGCTTCATGTCTTTTATAGACTGTAACAGTAAAAGCACTTTGAATTTTTTAACAGAAGGACCAAAAGCAGTTTACCCCAATGCATGATAACAAAAGAGAAAAACTCTAAAAAAGATACTGTTCCTCATTATTCGTAAAATCTTGAAGTGGAAGCTTTTTCAGAACACTCAGAACATCCAGTGTTATACATTTATTGTGATATTTGTATGGTTACTGCATGAATAATGCATATGTGCTGGCATTTCTTCTTTTATTAAACATGTTATTGCAGAGAGCACAGTATTTATATAACATTTGTTTTGTCTGTTATCCCAAATCATGCTTAGAACTTTCTAGCATGTCAAATAAAATCTTCAACTCCAAATCATGTAAACCATAGCACTGGGGCATTGAACTAGGAGAACTAGGAACATTAAACTTGGAGACCCAGACCTAGTTAAAAAAGAAGGGAAATTTTAATGCAACTGCATCCGAATACATACATCCTATTCTCCTCTGAATATGTGGTACAAGTTTGGGGAAAAGCTACATAACCTTTTGTCATTTAAGATTGTTCATGTTTTTATTGTTAATTTTAAATAAAACCTAGATTTTTTTTGGGCCATTTATAAAATAAATTTCAGTTTTAGTTTATAAATCAGATTTCAGAGCCATTTTTGAAGTGGAATATTTGAACATGTAGATTCTTTATTAATATTAAATAAATAAAACCTTTACACTGAAACCGTTGTTCCGTCTATACATTGTGTTCATTTTGATGGAGCTGATTGTTTGTAATCTGATTGCATGTGAAAAGAAGTCTTTCTAGTGTGTGGTGTTTTTGATGCTCTTCGATCTAAAGCACCTGCTGGAGGAAAGGAGTTCAAATATGTGGAGGCCTGCTGCAGGGAGTCAATAATGATTTTTTTTCTGCTCACTTCCCGGCTCTGGAGAAGAACAGGTCCTTGTGGGAGGGCAGGTTGCTTCCTATGAGCTTTTCAGCTGACCTGAAAATACAATGCAGTCTCTACAGCTCATTACTGGTTGCAGAGCCAAGCCAGACTGTTATTAAGGTGGTGAGCACACTCTCAATGGTGGCTGCGTAGAACTGGGTCAATGACTCCTGTACTAGGTTGCTTCCTCAGCTGTCATAGGAAGTACACCCTTTATTAGACCTTTTTGCCAATTCAGTGAGTGTTGGCTTCCCATTAATAAATAGTGCTCCTCAAGACCTTGAATGTCTGCAGTCTTGTCCAGTGTGGCAATGGGAGGTAGTGATAGAGGCAAAAAAAAAAAAAAAAAGCAACCTAAACAAACCAGAAAGGTTATTTAACTAGTGTCGAGTTCCAGGTGTGAGGGTTCTGCTACTTCTGACCAATCAGAAAGCATGTGATTCTTTTAAAGGAGTGGATCAGATCGAGAATAATTGTATAACATTTCAAGCTAAAGTAGAGAAACATAGTAAAACTGAAGAAAGAATTGTCCTTTTACTGGAAGCATAGAAGCTGCTCATATCTGTCTCTGGAATCTCCAGCTGTACCCCCTGTGCTGCCAAAGATTGACTTCATTGTCAATGGTTTTCGCCAGTAACTTTGACTGATATTTATCTCGGTATGCCTTTCCTGTGACAAGACTAGGGCATGTGAAAAACTGACTCGAATCTGTGCAAACATAAAGCATAAGACAAAGCTTGTGAGATCTAAGGACAAGCAAGTCAATAGACACCAAAGATAGACCTCTCACTCACTAATGGTAGACACACTGTCTAAGCATAACTGCATAGCTCTATGTGCTCTACTGACCTTCCCCAGTGTTGGCATAGTAGTGTAACTATAATTACCTCATTTATCTTCACTGTACATATTACCACTTCTCATGGTAGTCCATCCTATAATATGAATACAGAGAGAGAATACACTCTCTCTCCCAATGTACAGTCTATTTACTCTTCGGCCTTCTTTTCTTGTCGCTGTCCTATTTTCCATTCTACCTTTTTGTATCCATGGGTTTTATACAGAACATATTTGTCTTGTGTGTGCTTTTCTTATAAATACATTTTTACCAAACCAGAAATAGGATTAGGCTGAGTTATGACTGTCATCAGGTTTATTTGATTTCAAGTACTTTGGACTAATGACACTCTTAATTGGAACTGTGAAACTATTAATAATTGTGAATCTATAATTGGAAAGTAATCAATCGACCATTCTTACATTTCCTGCATCACATACATTTATCTCAGTGAAATCTAAGAGTGCTTATATCATATATTGTGCTAGCGAAGTGCTCTATTGCATTTCCTTTGTCTTTCACTGTTTATTTTTATGGTTGTTGGGGGAATGGTCTTTAGTTCCCTCAGGCATTGCTTAATGAACTGCATACTTAACAATTAGCGGTTTAATGTTAACTTTAAACCTTAATGGGCTGCACTGCATTTATCTTTAATTAAAAAAAAATAATAATAATTACTTAATAAGCATAACTAAATATAAAATGCTACTTATTACTCTTCTCAAGAAATATAACTGCACTTTTAGTTGTTTACTGAAAAGTATATGTTGTATTTAGAACACCTGTATACTCATTCATGCAGTTATCCAATCTGCCAATCAATGCGGACCAGGTGAGCCTGTATTCACTGTATACTCATATTCCTGATCTTGGCTGAGTGGAGATTCAAGATGCAAGATTTTTTATTTGTCACAAACATAGTTATATACAGAATACAATTTGCAGTGAAATGGAAACCTGTTCGGTTGCTCAGAAATTGTGCATTAGATAAAAGGGTCTATAAATATAAAATAAGAGAAAATATGAGAAAATAAGAGAACATATGAGAAAATATATTGGATAAAGATAGTGTAATTGAAAATAGTGCAAATATATTTAGATGTGCAAAAAGGAAAGTACAAATTATATGGAATGTAATAAGGTTTTACAATAACAAACCAAAAACAGTGACAATGACAATACAAGGTGCTGTGTGCAAATGCACAAATCTGATTGTAAAGGAAAACTGAGCATAAGAGACTTATGTGAAAGTTGGATGGGCATGCGTGCATTAACAAGTCTGATAGCTTGGAGTGGAACCTGATGTGGTCTTTATCATTTGTTGAAAATCCAGCTGAAAGGTCAACCTATTCTGGATTTGGAGATGCTTGTTTGTATACCACTGATGGAAAAAGTGGTTATTTGAGTTACTTCTGTCAGCTTGAAGCAGTTTGCCGATTCTCCCCTGACCTCTCTCAAGAACAATAGGTTTCCACCTGTAGAACTGTCACTCAGTGGCTATTTCTTTAGTTTTTGTTTTTCACACCATTATGTGTAACTCTATAGACTGCTATGTGTGAGAATCAGCATGTCTGGCACCAACAATCTTTCCTCACTCTGATGTTTGATGTGAATATGATTTGAAATATATATATATATATATATATATATATATATATATATATATATATATAGATAAATAAATAAATAGATAGATAGATAGATAGAACTTTATTGTCATTGCATTGTACAGGTACACAGCAACGAAATGCAGTTTGGCATCTACCAGAAGTGCAAAAAGTAGCAAGTGTGCAAATAGTGCAGATAAATATGTATCATATTTACAGCATGTGATATATATGTAAGCATATGTACAGTGAATAAATATTAAGGCTATAGCAGGGCAGAGACATGTGGACATCATTAAGAAGTACAGATAAATGGTTCTAAGGCTATAGCATTGAAGAGAAAATGTGCAGTATATATATATATATATATATATATATATATATATATATATATATATACATGACTGTGAAATGTTGGGCAGAATGTACAGTAAGGATATAGAGATATAAAGATACATATAGATAAAAATAGTGCAGATGTAATGAGGAGTAAAAAAGATATACTATGTAATATGTACATGTATTGTACAGAGGTTATATACAGTGTTTTGTTTTTAAGTACCGTATTTTTCGGACTATAAGCTGCTACTTTTTTCCCACGTTTTAAACCCCACGGCTTAAACAACGAAGCGGCTAATTTATGAATTTTTCCTGGGTTTTTCCCGGTTTCACAAACTTCAAGCCAAAAAACTGAGCACCATAACATTAGACCAATGAAATTTCCGAACGGAAACGAAAAAACGCACGACGATGCCAAAAGATAAACTCCCGAGAGAAATAGTTGTAAAAGGAAGGAGGAAGACAGTGAACAATGACTTTATTGGTCGGCTACTGTTTAGATACAAGCCGTTGTAACGCGTTGAGTCTGGG
>JAAIIK010000433.1:841608-869163 GCA_014706435.1 Silurus glanis
TTCTGGGTTTTTCCCGGTTTCACAAACTTCAAGCCAAAAAACTGAGCACCATAACATTAGACCAATGAAATTTCCGAACGGAAACGAAAAAACGCACGACGATGCCAAAAGATAAACTCCCGAGAGAAATAGTTGTAAAAGGAAGGAGGAAGACAGTGAACAATGACTTTATTGGTCGGCTACTGTTTAGATACAAGCCGTTGTAACGCGTTGAGTCTGGGTGAAGGGAGAGCTCGCTTCTGGCATGCTATTCCCAAAATACCGCTATGCTCCTAAAGGAAGCGCAACATATTTCACTCGTTACACCGTGTGTAACGTGTTTTTCGTTAAAGCCTGTGTAAAGTACATTATTGTAGACAGGCGTGGCTTATTTATGTTAAAAATAAAAATATTTGTAAAATTCAGTGGGTGCGGCTTATATATGGGTGCGCTTTATAGTCCGGAAATTACGGTAATCTAGCGGTATAGTGTAGAGTTCAGTAGTGTGATGGTGGATGGAAAAAAGCTGTCCCTGAACCTGCTGGTTCTGATACATATGTTCTTGTATCTCCTTCTTGATGGAAGGAGGTTAAACAGTTTATGACTGGGATGTGAAGAGTCCTTGATAATGTGAGCTCTGTGCAGATATCTGCTGTGGTGAAGGTGTTCAATGGCAGGTAGTTGGGTGCCAGTGATGCATTAGGCGGTTTTGACCACCCTTTGCAGAGCTTTACGTTCACAGACAGTGGAGCTTCCGTACCATACAGTAATGAAGTTGGTCAGGATGCTCTCGATGATGCAGCGGTAGAAACTCATTAAAATACCTGGGGCCAGACTTCTCAAGAAGTACAGGCGTTGCTGTGCTTTCTTAACTAGAGCTGAAGTGTTCTGGTGCCAGGACAGATCCTTAGAGATGTGAACTCCCAGGAACTTAAAGCTGGAGGCTACCTCAGTCTACCTCAGTTCCATTGATGTTGACTGGGAGATGTCTCCTGCATTGGATTTCTGAAAGAATATATGATTTTATATATGATTTGACTTCTGTCTGCATGATTTTCTGCATTGCATTGACACATGATCTAATGATTAGATAATTGCATGAATGTGCATTTATTCAGGTGTTTTCATAATACAGCTGTAAAGATACTGTATCTCTCTTTAATGTTTGTTATTTCAGGTAAATGGTTTAACTATGGCATCATCTTCTTGGTCCTCATTCTTGACCTAAACATGTGGAAGAACCAGATCTTCTATAAGCCCTATGAATATGGCCAGTATGTTGGACCAGGAGAGAAGATCTACACTGTAGAGGAGCCAGCCACTCTTAGCCACTTCAACCGCAGCACGCTAACATGGGAATGGCGGTCTTCTAACGTAGACCCTGACACCAACCTTACCTACATCTACAGAGACATGTTTCTCCACAGCCGCTACACTGGTGTCAGCCTGGATGTCAAATGCTTGGCGTTCATTCCCAGCTTAGCTGCCTTTATCCTCTTCGGTTTCTTTATCTGGCTGTTCGGCCGTTTCCAGGACAGCGAGACATTCCTGGAGAGCCAGGACAATGGATCGGCGTATGAGCGCATCAAACGCAAATCACCCTCAGATCTGGGCATCACACCTGAGGAGGTGCATGTATCAGTCAGTGAGGCCCTGAAAAGAAGTGGTACTCCAATGTTGCTGCTGGTGGACACTCACCATTTCGGGTCCTTGACTAACTCCATATCCCCGTGTTCTAATGAGACCCAGGAGACGCAACCTAGCGGTTCTGTAGATAAAGCAGCATGTGCCGAAGCTGCCGATGCTAACAAACTGACTCCATAACCTCAGGCAAAGCTAATATAAACTCTAGAGAGTTGAGTTATGTTTCTGCTGAGCTCCTGCAACTCCATCCTTGCCTTGTTGGGATTGTTAATGATGGCCAAGCCAATAACTGAACACATGCCACTAACACAGGTCCTGCAAAGACACACTGTATGCTGGTTGTTAAAAATCTTCAGAGATCCACTGTCAAACTTCTAATAGCAGAGATGTGTTTAGCACAGTGTGTTTTCTACATTTTAATAATAAGCTTTTCAAGACACCACTACTGTCACTGACATTTTGGAACTTCTAATAGCCCAACTTTCTTTTCATTAGAGTATTGTATACGGTCCAAACGGTGCTCAACATTTTATTTTTTTACATATTTTTATTGTTCTACTTTGGCAGTGCCTACATGGAAACTGGTTTATACACCGAGTGCACAGCAAAATGGTCATGAGGAATATTTTCGGCAGAAAAAAAACGGTGCCTTTAGTAGACATGTCCATTATCGGATGGTAGAATTTAAAGGTCTTGTGAGATGTCACGTTACATTATCTATTTATGCAATATGATGTGTTCACTATGTGTCTTGTATTATTCATTCGATCATTTGAATAAATGTAAACATTTTATTTAGACGAAAATCACAGCAAAATTAATTAGATACAATAGAAAGCTGAAGAAATGGTAGTAATTGGTCACTCAATAATGTGTTGAATTTTCACATGGATTTTGACTGTCATTTGGCTGGGACTAAATTCATCTTGTTCCCCTTATATGGTTTTAGGTTATTTACCTTATGTTTTTGTGATCAAGACTTTTCAAAACTGCCATTTGAGTGGCACAACTCGAGTGGCACAACAAATACAAACTGAGATTGGTGTATTGTATATGAACTCCGTCAGTCATGTGTTGAAGTTTGGCATGACCACAATTGTTGTTTTTTTTTTGTATGCTTGCTTTTGTTTTGTGATCATTTCCCAATGATGCTGTTCAATTATTTTCTTTTCTAATAAAATATGAACATGATTAAATCTCATTTATATGTCTCAAGTAATGGTATAGATAAATGGCATTTTGCAGCATCTGATCAGTGATGCTTTCTTGATAAGGTCTGTTGTTGTTGTTGTTTTTGTTTTTGTTTGGTGTATTGGTGAAAATGATGCTGCTGGTCTTGAAACGCTTCCAGACGACCAACTGTTTCCATTTCAAATAGGCTCGGTCCACAGTGACCCTGTTGCCAAGCAACTCTTCAGGGCCGACCTCTTCCAGCTGCTGCCCCAATTAGTTCATTAGGGAGGGAAAATAACTTTGTGCAGCCAAGGCAAACCAAGTCGTTTAGAGGAAAATTTAGTAAATGACCATCAGCTCCAATTAAGGCCAGCGAACAAAGGCGGCAAAAGCGTTCATTACTTGTCCCTACCATAAGATTTTCAAATACACAACTCTTTATTTATTAGTGACCAGAAATGTGTTGTTTTTCAACACAATTTGCCATGTATTTCTTATCAGTATCCCGTTAATGAAGGAGAGTTACTTTTGTATAGTATATTCTGAGGATATTTCTGAGGCTAAATTACGAGTGAATGTATAAACCAGAAAAATGCAGCATTATGAGGAGACAGAGGGAGCACATGAACAAGATTGTTCTGTATATATACAAAAAGAATAAATAACATTATAATTAGACAGCTATCTAATTTTTTCCTTATATTAAGGCTCTTTGTAAGAACAAAATAAAATAAAACGGTATAATGGACATTTTTTGAAAATATTCCACTGTACGTGGAAGTGTACGCTCTGAACCAGAGACAGCAGCTGCGTCTAAGACCAAATTGAGTTGTTCTCTGTCTGGCCATCGTCTAAATCTTTCCCAGATCAGTTGTCATGTCATCCCTCTCTCCCGCATCTACTAGATCAGAGTATCAGTTGAGAAGTCTGCCATCAAGCCTCGGCAGAGCTTGAACTCTGAGGGCTCTCTGAATCTGTCAGACTTCCATCATGATTGCTCCTGTGAGATTGTGGTAAGGATATTTTTTGTCAGCTGCTGGAGTGTGTGTGCGTGTGTGTGTGTGTGTGTGTGTGTGTGTGTGTGTGTGTGTGTGTGTGCATTTAAGCTCTGAGATTGCCTTTGACACTCACACAGCAAGGGTGGACCGTTGGACAAATCCCAGGGTAGAGTTCCTGACTTGTTCAGAAGTAAAATACAAAGAGACTTTTATTATTTCTTTCTTTCTTTCTTTCTTTCTTTCTTTCTTTCTTTCTTTCTTTCTATCTCTTTCTCTCCCTCTCTCCATTTCCCTTGACGGCTGGAAAAGTCCAGACAATATCAAAAGGTCCTCTTCAGATAAAGAACTAGAAAAATGAGAAACTTTCTTCAAATGTAATAGCTATCTTCCACATTTAGACAATCTAAAATTTTAATTATGCTGACACTGAACAGTGTAACAGTTTCTAATTACTTTTAGCGCAAAAATAACTCACTGTGGTAATGGATAAGGAAAAAAGTCATTCATCATTAATTTTTTAGTAATCGTTTTATCCTGTTCAGGATCTCTGCCAATCCAGATACAGACCCTCTCGTGGAAACGCTGATTGTGAGGCAAGAACATGCTCAGCACAGGGAATCAAATACCACACTTTCACTCAGTGGTGTAAAGTTTTTGAGTAAATGTAAAAGTAAAAGTTTTAGTTTTTTGAGTACCAAAGATATAAGCATCTTTTACTCTCTACTCAACTACATTTGTGATTTAATATACAGTCAGACCCCAACCTACGAACGTCCGCCTTTATGGAGATACGAACCACGGCCTCCCAAAAAATGCAATAAAAATAAAAAAACAAAGAATATATTCAAGAAAACGTTCAATATCCATCGCAAACAAAGGGAGAAGAAGAAGAACGCCTGGCATGCATTGTGGGAGAGAGACACGTAAGTCTCACTCTTGTCGACTTATGAATAATTGACTTACGAACACTTTTCCGGTCCCTATTTATTTATTCTGCAGAAGAGACGATGTTGTTGAAATGGCTGTTGTGTTGATTGTTAATGCAGTGTTACAGTGTACAATTTGATCTGTATTTAGGAAATAAAACCTTACAAAACAATGTTTTGGCTTTTCATTGACATGTTTCTTTGTGTTGAGGAAAAGTGCATCTACATTCAATATGAGCCAAATACTCAAGCACAACTCAAATCAGATACTCTAAGACTTTTATTTAAAGCATATTGGAATTGGTGACTTTTACCTTGTAATGGAGTTAGCTTTGCAGTGAGTTATTTATACTTTTAGATATGATTTTCAGGTACTTTTTACACTTCTTTCAACCACCCCCCACCCCCCGTTTAAGGCACAGGGCAATTTCACGTAGCAAGTCCACCTACAGATATATTTTTCGAATATATGAGAGGAAACCCCCAAACCCAGAGGAAATCCACATGTATAAAGACCATGAAAAGAAACTTCATAATGACTGTAAGAACAACTGAGAACGTCTCCAGGTTACATTTGTAACCCTTGTTCACCGAAGGAATGAGATGCCGCATAAACAGCACTTTGGGAACGCTTCCACGTGTCCACGCTCTAAACCACGTGTGAAACACGTGTGCAGTCAGTCTATACTGTTACTATATATACTATACAGCTATACTGAACAAAATTATAGACGCAACACTTTTGTTATATATACACTGAACAAAATTATAAATGCAACATCTTTGTGTATCTATACTGAACAAAACTATAAATGTAACACTTTGGTGTATATATACTGAACAAAATTATAAACACAACACTTTTGTGTATCTATACTACACAAAATTATAAACACAACACTTGTTTTTGCCCTCATTTTTCATGAGCTGAACTCAAAGAGCTAAGATTTTTTCTATGTACAAAAAAAGGCCTATTTCTCACAAATATTGTTCACAAATCTGTCTAAATCTGTGTTAGTGAGCACTTCTCCTTTGCCGAGATAATCCATCCACCTCACACGTGTGGCATATCAAGATGCTGATTAGACAGCATGATTATTGCACAGGTGTGCCTTAGGCTGGCCACAATAAAAGGGCACTCTAAAATGTGCAGTTTTTCTGTATTGGGGGTCCAGGGGGGGTCAGAAAACTAGTCAGTATCTTGTGTGGCCACCGTTTGCGTCACGCATTTTGCCCTGTACAGTGAAAACCGGGATTCATCCGTGAAGAGAACACCTCTGCAAAGTGCCAGATGCCATTGAATGTGAGCATTTGCCCACTCAAGTCGGTTTCGACAACAAACTGCAGTCAGGTCGAGACCCCGATGAGGAGGACGAGCATGCAGATGAGCTTCCCTGAGACGGTTTCTGACAGTCTGAGGTTCTTTGGTTATGCAAACCAATTGTTGCAGCAACTGTCCGGGTGGCTGGTCTTGGTGGTGAAGATGCTGGATGTGAAGGTACTGGGCTGGTGTGATTACACATGGTCTGCGGTTGTGAGGCCGGTTGGATGTACTGCCAAATTCTCTGAAATGCCTTTGGAGACGACTTATGGTAGAGAAATAAACATTCAGTCAGCATGCCAATTGCACACTCCCTCAAAACTTGTGACATCTGTGGCATTGTGCTGTGTGATAAAACTGCACATTTTATAGTGGCCTTTTATTGTGGCCAGCCTAAGGCACACCTGTGCAATAATCATGCTGTCTAATCAGCATCTTGATACACCACACGTGTGAGGTGGATGGATTATCTCAGCAAAGGAGAAGTGCTCACTAACACAGATTTAGACAGATTTGTGAATAATATTTGAGAGAAAAAGGCCTTTTGAAAGTACGCATCCTTCAGATCTATGGTGACAATCCAGTCCTCGCACCTGATTCGAGACATAACCTGATTGAACATCTTGAACCTGAGCCTCATTTGTGAATGGTTCAGCTGACGCAGATCTAAAATGGGACGCAAAACCCCATTCTTTTTGAGAACTATAAAGTACTGGCTATAAAACCCGGACTCTCTGTCTAATTGATGGACCACCTTGATGGCCTCCTTCCTCAGGAGAGTATTTACTTTTAGTTCCATCACTAGAGCCTGCTTGGGCCCCACCATTAAAATCGGGGCAGGCGAGACCCAAACTGAATTGTGTAGCCTCTGTCTACAGTGCGCAGGACCCATTAAGACACATCTGGCAGGCATTTCTAGGCTGCTAGATATTCTCTTAAGGGAATCAGTCTCTCAAGACTGAATCTGGTGTGCCTAGAGCCAGCGCTATGCCCTGGTGCAGTTCTAGGGGCCTCCTGAGAGGCAGCGAGCCCCCTAACTTTGCTATGGCGCTGGGTGGAAACTGATTGTGGCACTCGCTGGTAATGGCAATATACTGAGGTGCACGTCGCCCCCTCCGGCGGAGTCCCCAGATTGTCCTGATGACGGTTTTCAGATCCCTGGCAGGGGAAGTGTGAGTAGAGACACTCTGTCTCTGCACATCACGATGGCTGGATGTACTGGGCTGGGGAAGGGGCTGTGCCCTGTGAAAAGAAGCTTAGACCCCAGTGCAGAGGCAGCAATGCAGCCTGCAGAAAGCACTCGTCTAGCTTGCTGGATGGGTGCTGCTTCTGCTGATCAGCCGGCACAAATCACTTCCGAACGGCGTGCTTCCGAACCATGAGAAAGGGTGCTGGACCCGGCAGGTGAGGAAGGAGAAAGGGACAGGCCCGTCTCCAAACCCCCTGCCAGGTCCATCTGCGAACCCCAGGACCTCAATTGCTGTCCGCATGGACATGCGGGAGCAATGCGAGCAACCAGCTCCCCCGAAAGCTTACCAAGCATGCTCCACTCCGAAACAAGCCACACATAGGCTAAAAAAACGGGTGCAGGGAGGAACACACAGCCTGAAAGACAGCTTGTCTTTAGCTTTGCTTTCCATTTTCCCGAATTCCCGAATACTTACCGGCAAAAACAAACACACGCAGACAAAAAGACAGTGCTTTTTATAGCTTCCTGGTCGTGACGTCACCCTGTCGGTGACGTCACACCTTTCCATTGGACTGATTACACACGTAGTTCAGAGCGTGAACTCGGAAAGCATTCCCAAAGCATTATTGATGCAGCTCAAGTCCCTGAAGGGGAGCATTTGATATGCATATATGGTTGTTAATAAAAAAGACTTTTGCAGTGGATCATAAAAAATATAAATGCCATTATTCCATATACTCTTATAGATACTCTAATAGTAATGTAGGTGACTGATTTGAACTTTAATTACTTTCTGTTTGTGTTGTTAATTTGTCAGTGCAGTAGACACCATATCTACCACGAAGGTCCTTTAAATTAAGTGTGTGTGTGTGTGTGTGTGTGTGTGTGTGTGTGTGTGTGTGTGTACAGTATAGAGTTAACTAAAACTATTATTATTTTCTATAACCCAACTGATTACATTTATTTTTGTAGTAGAGTTAATGACTTTATATTAGGTCACGGCCAGACTCAAATTCCAACCAGACACAACAGCCTTCAAACATGACTGTTTTGGTAATTTGGTCCTTTCTTCCCTATAAATTTCTATTAATTTATTGATGTTATTAAACAAATGCAAATGGCTGAATTTAATTACTAGGCATCTCTAAAGGCAGACTTACTAGTATTAGATCCCTTCAGGTAGAGGCATCTGTTGCACTGCTCTCATCTCTCCAATAGAAAATTGGACATTTAGGAGCCAGCTGGACAAACCCAGCACGCCTGCTGTGACTCCACTTTCCAGCCTCTGGCAAAAAGCCACTGCTCACTGAGATCTGCTGAAGCCAGTCATGCCAGGAGATACTGTTGCCAAATCCATCCCAAACACTCTGAGCTGGGTGTTATCCTACTGGCATTTCACTGATAATAAGTTCATAATGATCAAGTATATCCCCGTGACCTTAGTTCATTCTCCTCTAAGGCCACATTTTAATTCTACATTAACCTTTTAAAAATTAGTAGTGAAACTCTTTTAAGACATCTTTGAGGATGACTGCCAAATATTTCTTAATTCTTTGTAATACAAAAATGTAGAAAATAAATAATAATATTACAATTTCCAGGAATTTGGTGCACATAGAAAGGTGCTTTATGATTCTATTTACTTGTAATGGACCTTCTATCCATTAGAAAGGAAAAAGCACTTTAGGCAAAAGGCACCAGAAAGGCGCTTCATTGATAGCCTGGAAGATTGATTTCTTCATCAGTTACTCCAAAGTTTGCTTATAATGGAAACATACTGAGATGAATCCAAAACACATATCAGTACATATCTGTGAATTTAAGCTGTCTGGAGATTGGGGCATGGCTATAACTTGTGTTCAGATCCTACAGTATATTCATTGGTAACTTTTCCAAAAAAAAAATGTGAGTTTATCTTTGCTAGTTTTTTATTCTAATTCTAATTCTAACACATCATACCATCTGCCAAGCACAATGGTGGAGAGTTGATGATTTGGGCTTGTTTTCTAGCCTGAATCAACCATAAACTCCTCTGTATACCAAAGTATTCTAGAGTTAAATGTGAGGCCATCTGTCCGACAACTAATGTACTAACAAGCTTGGCTGAAATTGGCTCATGCAACAGGGCAACAACCCCAAGCACACCAGCAAATATATAACAAAATGGGTGAAAAAGAACAAAATCAAGGTGTTGCAATGGCCCAATCAAAGTCCCGACCATAACTAGACCAAAATGCTGTTGCAGGACCTTAAGAGAGCTGTGCATAAACATGTGCCAGCAAGCCTCAAAAAACCAAAGTAACATTGTAAAGAAGAGTGAGGCAATATTCCCTATCAGGAACTTGAGCTGCGTTGCAACGCTTTGGGAACGCTTCCACGTTGTCCACGCTCTGAATCACGTGTGTAATCTGTCCAATGAAAGGTACGGCTCACCGGTGGGAAGACATCATGACCAGGAAGCTATAAAAAGCACATGGAGTGAAGCCGGCACCAGCTTCTGTGTGTTTATTTAGCACTCTGTGTGTATATTTGTTGAATCGTTTGTCTGTTGTTTGTCTAAAGAAAAAAAATATGAAGGCAACTAAGAAAGCCAAGCACACCTTCTGGCTGTGGGCCATCCTCCCTGCCCCTGCTATATCAGGGGTTACCCATACAGCTTGTGTGTGGCTTGCTTGGGAGCAGAGCACGCTTAGTGGGTTCTCGAGGGAGCACTGTGCAAGGAGGGTGCCCTCACTTCTTGTGGTTCTGGCCCTGCTCTTTCTGAGGCAGAGCGACGTGGCAGTTCCTGGGGGTCGCAAATAAACATTGCAGAGGGTTTCAAGATGGGCTTGTCCTTATCTCCAACCTCACCTCGGTCCAGCGCTCATTCACAGGCTTCGGAAGCATGCCTTTCGGCGGTTTCTTCCCCCTGTGACGATAGCATGCAGCTCCGCCTCTCTTATTCTGAGGAGGGGGGCGCGCTTTGCAACACCGAGGTCAAGGAGCTCATGGAGTTTGTGACTCGTGCCGTCACCAAGCTCGATCTAGTTTGACCGGCCAGTGAGCACAGAGCCCCTCCATCCAGTAAGCCGACCTGCACACTGCCTTTTTCAGCCTGCCCCTTTATTTCCAAAGTAGCGTTATACTTATATGTCATTAGGCTATAAGAACAGGGTTATACAGCGATGCCACGGGATATAGAGATGCTGGCCTTCGTAATACGTTGGCACTCGTGGGGAAGGCTTACTCTTCAGCCTGGTCCACCATGGCTGTGCTGCAGACGTAACAAGCTGACCTGCTGCAAAAACTGGATGTGGGAGGTGCCTCAGGCAGCCAGGTTCAGGAGCTCCACCATACGGCGGACCTGTATGGTGGAAAGGTTTCAGGGGGGTAAGAAACAAGTGGCGGCATTCCATCAGTAACTCCCACGCTGCTCTCATGGGGCTGCTCACCGGGCGCAGCCCCAAGATCAACCCAGCACCTCCGATAAGGAAGCACAGAAACGGAGCGTCACGTCGTGCCATCCCCCTGTCAGGAATACTGAAGACTATCATTTCCAATAGGACGGCTTCAAACAAAAAGTCCTGACATAGGACGTTCTGTGGTTTTGACCATGAAGGAGAGTGCTGCACTGCATTACTTGGTGCCCGCCCCGTCCCGGCTCCCTCAGGGACCTGGTCCATTAACCCTGCCACCGAATGTGCTTCAGGGCACGGCCATCTCCAGAGAGCATCCTCCTCGGTTTCCACCCAGTATCATAGTGGTCCAGGAAAACTCGCCACCTCTTTTGAGGCTACCAGGGCCACATCAGGGCATTGCTTCTGCTATAGGCATACCAGAGTCAGTCTCGAGAGACTGATACCTTTAAGGGACTACCTGGGAAGCTCTGCCAGACGTGTCTCAATGGGTCCTGCGCACTGTAGAATAAGGCTATTCCATTCAATTCGGAAATCTTGGAACAAGAAGTACACACTTTCCTGAGGAAGGAGGCCATCGAGGTGGTCCCTCCATTAGACAGAGAGTCCGGGTTCTACAGCCGGTACTTTATAGTTGCCAATAAGAATGGTAGGTTGCGTCCTATACTAGATTTACGGTCATGAGTGGCCGCTCCGCCCAAGGTCTATGGGAAGGGCCCCATCTACTATGGCACATCAATTGCCTAGAGATGCTGGCTGTCCTTGAAAGCAGCTTACATCCTGGGCCGGTTGAACAAAGCAGCAAACATCCTGTTGACCTGTTTATGTCTTGATGCCAAGGGCTGGATGCCATGGCTCAGGCGTGGCCAAGGCTACACCTGTACGCCTTTCCCCCCATCGCGTTGCTTCCGGGAGTTCTGGAGAGAGTTCGCTGAGATGAAGTCCATCTCCTTCTGGTGACCCCAAGGTGGCCGGGCAGACCATGGTTTGCAGACCTGGTAACCCTCCTCGAGCACCCTCCCTGGCAGATACTTTTGAGGAGGGATCTCCTCTTTCAAGCAGGGGGCACGATAGTTCACCCCCGCCTAGAGTTGTGGAGGGTGTGGCCCCAGAGGTGTTACAGCTCAGAGGTTCCAGTCTCTCCACCAAGGTGGTAGAGATCATTCTCCACTCTAGAGCTCTCTCCACGAGCAGGTCGTATGCCGCAAGATGGTGCCTGTTCAATGTGTGAGCACCACCATTTGGATCCAGTTCACTGCCCAGTTGGTTCAGTGCTGGAATTCCTCCAAGGACAGTTCACCAAAGCGTTGGCTCCGTCCACCCTGAAAGTTTACGCGTCCACCATTTCGCATATCATGCACCAGTTGCGGGGCAATCACTGGGCAGAGTAATGCGTGGCACTAGGCTGAGGGCCCCGGTGTGACCCAGAGTGCTTGGGTGGGACCTGGCCATTGTGCTGGATGCTCTGTCTGAGCCCCCCTTCGAGCCTTTGGCCGAGGCATTTTGGAGGCACCTCACAGTTAAGACTGTGTTCTTAGTGGCTATTTGCTTTCTGAAGACAGTGGGAGACTTACAGGCCCTCTCTGTGGCCATCTCCTTTCTGCATAAAGACACTGTGTCTCAATGCGACACTGCCGGTGTCCCTGCAGCGCTTCCTTCTCCTTTACAGAAGCTGCTGTTGGTTTCACTCCATGTGGTTTTTATAGCTTCCTGGTTATGAGGTCACCCCGCCGGTGACGCTGCACCTTCCATTGGACAGATTACACACGTGATTTAGAGCATGGACAACATGGAAGCATTCCGAAAGCGTTGCGACGCAGCGTCTTGTTCCCTCAGGGAACTAGGGTTACATACCTAACCTAGAGACGTTCTTCCACAACATGAAAGATGAATGAAGTCATACAGAAAATTATTACTTCCAGTTATTCTGCTAAAGGTGATTCTACTGTACAAGCTATTGAATCATAAGGTGTACTATATTTTTTACACATTGTTTAAGGGGTACTTTTCACACATAGTTTCTCCATTTTGGGTTTATTTTTATAAAAAATAAATGACATTGTAATACGTCATGTTGTTCTTCTGAGGTTGTATTTATAAAATCTTTAAGATGTTATAAAGAACAGATGATTTATTTATTAGGTACTGATATGTAAATCCATAGAATTCAAAATGGGAGGTGATCACATGACTATGATGCTGGGAATACAGCCTTAATGTTATGTAATAAGAAAGATAGTGTATGCAAATGCAGATTAAGATGATGTATATTAAATAATCAGCCAGGCTAATTTAATTCATAATCAAAATACCGTAAGCATAAAGCAAGCATTGGTCAAAAAAAAAAACAAAAAAAAAAAAAAACAAATGCTTGATAAACAGCAGTGAACAATGTCAACTGAAGAAATTACTTTATTATGTGCTAAATAAATTAGAGTCCATTTAAATTGTGGCTGTGATGAGTGTGTAACTGGAAACAGGTGTGACTAATTAGTATGAGGATGATTGAACATGCAAATGTGTGATAGGAGTTCTGTATCATCCTGAATATTCAAGCTCCTCATTGTAGAATGTTACTTTATGTTATGTAATGTTTGATTGGTGGAAAGTTTCCAAGAAACCAAAATAAAGTGTTTTTTAAGATGCCAACATAACTGCTTGAATGTGTCTTCTGAAAATGTACTGGAGATACAAACACCAAAACCTCCAAAAGATATTTCCCCAATTGGTGATTTGATGATGCTTGAGATCTACAGTTGCTACTGCAAAACCCATATCATATGAGTTACATCAATCTTATCCTCATTAAACCAATCTGTGAACCCTTATACCCTGTGGATGGGGTAGATCTCTGGAAATAGTAAATTTTGACCTGTTTAATTATAGCATAAATCAGTCAGAGAAAGTTGTATATATTTGTAATGACCCTCTGAAGGTAGAGGAGCTCAGTCCTACATAGCATAAGAGAGCCACAGTAGGAGTCAAGCAGTCACGCATTTGGTGAAGGATAGCTCATTTGAAAATATCACTTTTTGTCTCCAGTGCCTGTGGTTTTCATACCACCAAACTCTCAAATGTGCATTCATCATTGTAATGAAGGGCTTTCTTGCTGACAGTCTGATCATGTCATGCACTGACATTCTCAGTCACCTGAAAAGCAATTTCTCACAACCATCACAATCAGTAAATGTGTGTGTTCAACCACAACATCCAGCCCTATTTACAGACTTCATTCTCATCGTTTAAAATGAAGATGTCACTTTAGTCAGTCTTCCAGTAACTGAAACATGCTCTCTGGTCCTAATAATAAGCATTCTTTCAAAGTCAGATTTTTTAGGTCTTTTACATTTTCAGTCTTGATCCACAATTAAGAATAACTAGGCTTGCTTGAGATTTTATTCATATGCCAGAGAGCATGGTAGGAGGTTAATTGCTTAATTGTATCATGCAGTACATGTCTGTGATGTTTCTCCACTTACTTATTCCAGCTTTTATTTTATTTTGTCAACCATCTGTATGGTTTTAGAGAAAATGAATTGCTTTTGCTTTCCTTGAAAGAGAAACTGTACAGTAATGCATACAAGCTTTTAATAGTTGTGGAATATTTCAATATTCATCAATATTTGTCATAACCACCCTTTGCCTGCAAATTAGCATCAATTCTTCTTGTCGGTTTTGGTATACTTTTACACAGTTTTTGAAGGAACTTGGCAGGTAGGTTGTTCCAAACATCTGGGATGTAGGCTGCCTCAAATCCTACTGTATCATCATGTAATCCCAGACAGACTTGATGACATTGAGATCAGGGCTCTGTGGGAGCCCAAACTATTACTTCCAGTACTCATTGTTCATTTCTATGCTAAAGATAGTTCTTAATGACATTGGCTGTATGTTTGGGGTCATTATCCTGCTGCAAAATAAATGTGGGCCTAAATGTGGGATGGCTCACCGATGGTATTGCATGAGAGATAATCTGTATCATGGTTACGTATCATGATTGATCAGTGCCTGTATTTCTCAGCATCGAGAACATTTGCAGAAATGCAGCCCTAAACTTGCAGGAAACCTCCATTAGGCTTCACCATTGCCTGCAGACACTCATTATTGTACCGCTCTTCAGCTCTTTGGCAAACTTGCCTCCTACTACAACCAAATATTTTCATCAGTCCACCTGTTTTCCTGTGTTTTCATTCGTAGTTGAATCGATTAGCCTTGTTTCCATGTCGGAGGTATGGCTTTTTAGCTGCAATTTTAGTATAAAGACTAATTCTGGCCAGAGTCCTCCAGACAGTAAATGGGTGTATCTGGGTGTCACTGGTTTAAGTTTTCTTGTTAAGTTTTCTTTTTCTTTTTTTTTTTTTTTTTTTTTTAAATAGCTCTAACAGAAACTCAAGTCTGCTTCAAAATCTTTGCCTGGGAAAGACCATCTCTAGGTTACGTATGTAACCCAGGTTACCTGAGGGAACAAAACGCTGCGTCAACAACAGAGAAGCGCAACTTCACTGGCGGGGTAATGCCATGACCATGGGGCTATAAAACCCATAAACAGTGAAGCTGACGCTTGCTTCTGAATGGGAAGGAAGTGCCCCAGGGATTCAGGGAGTGTGACTTGGAGACGCAGTGTCTCGTTTCCTCAGGGAACCTGGGTTACATACGTGACCTAGAGACGTTCCCTTTCAGGAACTGGAGCTGGGTCAACAATGCTTTGGGAATGAGAGTCCAATCACGCCAGACTGACCAGTCCCTGCCTAGTGTGGTTGGGCACAGCTAGACCGAAGTACAGAGGAGCCAGGAGTGTCTCTAAAGTCAAAGTTATAGAGCCTGCAGCATTGCAAATGGCTTGGAGGGAAACTAGTGCGCTCTGACACCGAAAGATGCTGGGAGACCAGAGGACTCATATGAGGATGAGATGGCATCCACAATCCACCTGCTGAGGGTCTGCTTGGTCACAGGGAGCCCTTTTTTGTTTTTATATGTCCGACTTCCATCACAGATCTGTCCTGAAAACATATGTATCCAGTGCTCGCACTGGACACAGTCAGTTTAGCTTCTCCTGGTCAGTGGCCTGAAAAGGAGAAGAATAGAATGCCTGCAGCATGACAGGTCGGGGCGGAACCAAGGGCACCTTATGAACACACCCCAGTCTGGGGTACAGAAAGGCACTGGCCATACCTGGGGTGAACTCCAGGAGGGACAGAGCCACAGAGAGAGCCTGAAGGTCCTCCTCCCTCTTCAGGGACTAAAAGAATCCTAAGGGCTACCTCGGCCAAGGGCTCGAAGGGAGGCTTAGACAGGGCTTCCAAAACAATGGCCAAGTCCCACACAGGCACCCGGGCCTCAGCCTCTGCGCAGGAAACTTGTCACCAATAAGCCGTGATAGCGGACACGTAACCTTTCAGGGTGAAAGGAGACAACCCTGCGGTGAACTGCTCCTGAAGGAACTCCAGTACTGGCAGTTAATTGGGTCCTGGTGATACTCGCACCACACAGAGAACAGGTGCCATTTAGTAGCATACGACCTCCTCGTGGAGAACAGCAGCTAAGAGCTGTGCCCCTTGAACCAGGGTGCCCCTGCCTGGAAGAGAAGATCACTCCTGGGAGGAATCTCCCAAGGAGGTTGTATGAGAAGGGCCACCAGGTCCACGAACCATGGTCTGCCTGGCCACTAAGGGGCCACCAGGAGGAGACGGGCTCCATCCCGGCACCTCTCTCCAGAACTGTCCATAACGGTCAAATCCCATACTACACCTAAGATGGTGGATCTCTGTACTGGAGAAAGAACACTCTCCTTGGTGTTTAGTCTAAGCCCCAGCTCCTTCATACAGGCAAGAACGACATTTCGAAGACGGCCTGCCAAAAACTTTGATTGAGCTAATATCAACCAAATCATCTAAATAGTTCAGAATTCGGATTCCCTGGAGCCTCAGTGTGGTCAAAGCCTCAATCATGCATTTTGTGACGGTAAAGGGTGAGAGCACAACCCCGAATGGAAGCACCTGGTAGTGGTAAGTTTTGGCCCAGAAAGTAAACCTCAGGAATTTCCTGTGGGAAGGGAGAATGAATACATCATTTAGATCTATCGTGACAAACCAGTCTTCAGATCTGATTTGAGACACAACCCGCTTCAGGGTCAGCATCTTGAGCCTGAGCCTTAATAGTGAGCGGTTCAGCTGACGTAGATCTAGAATAGGACGCAACCCCCCGTCCTTTTTGGGAACTATAAAGTCCCAGCTGTAGAACCCGGATTATCTGTTTGATGGAGGGACCACCTCGATGGCCTCCTTCCTCAAGAGTGTCTCTACCTCTTGTTCCATGACCAGAGCAGGGAGGACGAGACCTGAACTGAATCATATAGCCTCTGTCTACAGTTTGCAGGACCCATCGAGACACGTCTGGCAGAGCTTCCCAGGCTGCCAGGTAGTCTCAAGTGTGTCAGTCTGTCGAGACTGACCTCTGGTACATCTGACATCCATTCATGTCAGAGGCGAAGCGTAGTGCTCTTTACGCATTGGGAAGAAAACGTTGAAAGGTGTGCTTCCGAGCCCTGAGAGAAGACACTGGATCTAGCAGTTTTGTTATTTTCTAGTTGTGACTCTCCGTTGGAAAGATTACACACGTGATTCAGAGCGTGGACAACGTGTAAGCATTCCCAAAGCGTTGTTGACGCAGCTCGAGTTCCTGAAAGGGAACTCACTAATGCAGTACCTTGTGTCTAGTTGCTGTGTTCAGTAAAGCCATGGTGTGTGACCTGTGACATGAAACTGTCCTGCACAACCTTACCTTAGTAGCACTGGAGTTTGTTTGGCAGAGTTTGTTTGACTGTTTTTTACCCAGATAAAATCCCCCTACATTGCTGTTTCTGTTTCACCCTACATATAAAATTGATGATCATTAGAGTCTGCTTGGTATCATTGGTTAATCATACACCTGACTCTGATCCTGACTTTTGCAAGGGTACAAAGTGTGCAAAAATAAGAATTAAGAATTGGGTTTTTTGTGTAGGCCAAAAGGTAGTTACAGCAAATATTCATTTGATTTTGATTTAAATTTTGTTAATTAAGAAAAATAAAGGCATTCTCACTCTACAGTTTTTTTATTTTTTTCATAACTGCATAAAACAGTTGCACAATACTGTGCACATATATATATAGATAGATATATTAGATTAGATATGAATAGGTAAAATGCTGTTAGTCCAATTTTTGGAATCATATGTTCTGTTTTAAAAGGTACTTTAGGGGATTTCTCTTTACAAACTACAGGACACTGGGCGAGAATAAATACTATTGCTGGAAACAGGTGCAGACATTCCTACATTCCTCACTGCTAAAATGACTGTGGCACAAAAATGAGCACATTAGAAATATAACGTTTATTTCTTCAGCTATTAAAGACTATACAAAATTGGTTTTCAACATTTGTCGGCGTAAGCAGGTTTAGGTGTATTAGTGTATGGAATGTTTTCTTGGCATACTTTGGGCCTGTTAATACCAGTTAATCATTGCTTGACTGCCACAGTCAATTTAAGTATTTTGCTGACCATGTGCATCCTTTTATAGCCACAATTTATTTTTATTTTACAAATTAATCTTCTAATGGCTACTTTCATTATGATAATTCACTATGGCACAAAGCAAAAGTAGCTTCATTAACATCACAGTGAGTCCAGTGTTCTTCAGTGGCCTTCCTAGTCACCGAATTTAGTAGAAACCTTTTGGGAAGAACCCTTTTTCTTATTATCTTTTCTTCATTCAGGCAGGTAGATCATCAAGGGAAATTGTAAAATTGCAATGCCCAAGACCCTACAGGTTTTCTATAAAGCAGAGGTAAGGAACCTTTTGGGAACTAGAACTGGAAGGCCTGCAGCATGAAAGTGCGCCTGAAAAATCTGCAGAACTGTGTAATGTAATCATGTTAACATGGACCAGAATCTTAAAAGGATTTCCAGCATCCTTGGCATGAAGATTTGAGGCGGTTTTAAGAGCAAAGTACATGTACATGTTTGCATATATTAGTATTCCAAATAAAGAGCTCAGTCAGTGTACATTGGCATACTGCTTATAATTACAGCTAATTGTGTGGTAATTTATCATAGTAACCATTAACACAAACAGAAATGCAGAAGAATGACAGGACAAACAGGAAAAGAAAATACATTTATCCCACATTTGCCTAGTGTATTCTCTCAGACATTATCCTGTAATGGATGTAACAGATGGATGACCTCCAAAAAATCCACTTACTCCTGAATCATTTCCAGGATACACTCAGAGTGTGATTAATGGAATAGATGTGTTAGAAAGAATAATTGACTAATCCTCTTAGAGAATCATGAATACTACTGCTTTCCTGTTTCCATGCAGACAGTGGAAACTACAATATGGGAATCTCAGAAGTCACTTAGGTTAATTGAATTAGGATTCTTTACACTGTAATATTGGGGTGATTAAATAAATAACAAAACACCACTGCTAATCATTACAAATGAATACAAAACCTGAAACAATAGAAACACAATGGTCTCATAAGTACATGAGAAATCAACTCAGTAAATAAGTCAGAGATAGAGATAATCGAATGTTCAGTAGTGTGTTGGATATATTGTATTTCAGAAAGTGACAGCAACGACAGTGTGCTGGTCAGATAATCATTTGTCAGAACAGACATTAACATAACAAATATACCCTGTTACTCTTTACCTGGAAGTATTAAACTTGTATCAGGTTTTCTCATTCAAGGTAGATCATCAAGGAAGATTGTAAAATTGCAATGCCCAAGACCCTACACGTTTTCTATAAAGCAGAGGTGAGGCTATCTATCTCCTATTTTCCAGGTCATCTGCTTTGACTTGCAAGCTGAGTGCCATTCAGAATAAATGAACTGGCCTTTCTTGAGTATACAAACATGTCCTAACCTTCTTCATCAAGGGCTAACTCTGACTTACACTTGTGGGTGACTATATTACTGGTGCAGTGGAAGTCTATCTTCAGAATTGCTACTTCATTTACTTCATTTACTTCATTTACTTCATTCATTCACATAAAATCTGGCAACCTTGCTGATCTTGGCACACCAGCAGGTTATGTGCAAAACCATATTACTACTGTATTAAGCAGCATGTCAAACTATACTGAGCAATTCTATGGCAAAAATAAATCTGACTAGAGCATGAATCATATTTATTTTTAACAATATTATGGAAATAACATATAATGTATATTCTGCATGTCAAAAAGAGTTGATGCTTCCACCCACTGCAGCATATTTCACCAGCTGCACTATTTCATCTGTGAGTTAAAAAAGTCTGTTGGTCTTCAAATTATTAAATTTAATATTATTAATAAGGCATAGATTTGAGATTGGAGAAGATTCTTACTTCTTCCTGTTTAAGTGAGTGTTATATAACAATTAGCTCTGCAGTGATGTGATTAATGTAACCTAACATTGTGTCTCTGTAAAACAAAAATGTCACATCTGTAACATCAAATTTACCGCAGTTATGTGGATCCAACCTAAATTGCATTATAGATTATAGTATTTTCATACAGTATGTGCAACATATTCTGTATATAGATTATGCAGAATGTATTCTATTTATTGTGTGTTACCTCTTTAACACTGATAAATAGTTATTTACAGTATCTCTGCTATTTAATTCTTAGTTTTAAATGCGTCTGCATTCTCCCTGAAAAATTCTAAGCTTGAGTAGGCAGTACAGTAGGTAGGTTATGTGCTTTTGGTAGTTTTAAGTTTGGAATAATCTATAAATATTTAACATTTATTTATTTTAGCTATCTTAATATTATTGCTTTAGCTTATCTCATTTTAAAAAGCATGAAAAATGATGAATAATATGTAGTGACACATAGTCAGAGGCACCTCTGTTTCATGTAAGAGATAAATAATGCTATGTAATACAGTCAGCATAGATCTCTATTTATTTTGATGGTTTATGAATAAAGGATATGATTTAGAATTGTATCACGTGTTTCATTGTTTCTTGTGTCTGTGTAGCCGTGTATTTTATCCTAGTCTAGTTTCTAGTGCATATAAGTTTGACATGTTCTTAGGGAGCATATGATTCCCATTCGTGACACAGGATTCAGTTTATTTGTCGCACTTAGAATAATTGAAACTATATAAGATTGTAGATTCTTTTTTTTTTTTAAATGAACAATAGGTTGAAGGCCAAAACATGGGAATGAATGTAATACAACCAAGTGCATAGTCATACACATTGATGCAAATAGGAGAAAATACACAGACTGCAAAACTATTTCAGTATTAAATTTGAGTAAAAGCTGGGACTAAGAAACAGACTTAAGTAACTGACTCAGTAAATCATTCCTTTAGTAAAAATCTTTTTTAAATTATTTTTACAATCTGAAAATGTTCTGTGTCCTACAGTAGGAATGCATTTATGTTATGTCAGTTATGAAGAAACAAACACCACCTAGATTATCAGTAGCATATGTAGGAAGAAAGGTATTGTAAGATGACTTAGCCAGCTCAGGTTAACTCATGCAAGTTTCTAGCAATATAATTAGATAAATGTTATATAAATATAACTTTTCCCCAATATACTATCTTTAGTGTTATCTATAGGCTGTAACAACGCTTACATACACTATTTCTAACACAACATGCAATCACAGCTGAATGTTTAAGTGAGTTAAATTTAATCTTTCATGTTATAATATATACAGTGGGTACGGAAAGTATTCAGACCCCCTTACATTTTTCACTTTTTGTTATATTGCAGCCATTTGCTAAAATCATTTAAGTTCATTTCTTTTCCTCATTAATGTACACATAGCACCCCATATTGACAGAAAAACACAGAATTGTTGACATTTGTACAGATTTATTAAAAAAGAAAAACTGAAATATCACATGGTCCTAAGTATTCAGACCCTTTGCTCAGTATTTAGTAGAAGCACCCTTTTGATCTAATACAGACATGAGTTTTTTTGGGAAAGCTGCAACAAGTTTCTTACACCTGGATTCGGGGATCCTCTGCCATTTCTCCTTGCAGATCCTCTCCAGTTCTGTCAGGTTGGATGGTAAACATTGGTGGACAGCCATTTTTAGGTCTCTCCAGACCTCAATTGGGTTTAAGTCAGGGCTCTGGCTGGGCCATTCAAGAACAGTCACAGAGTTGTTGTGAAGCCACTCCTTCATTATTTTAGCTGTGTGCTTAAGGTCATTGTCTTGTTGGAAGGTAAACCTTCGGCCCAGTCTGAGGTCCAGAGTACTCTGGAGAAGGTTTTCTTCCAGAATATCCCTGTACTTGGCCGCATTCATCTTTCCCTTGATTGCAACCAGTCGTCCTGTCCCTGCAGCTGAAAAACCCCCCCACAGCATGATGCTGCCACCACCATGCTTCACTGTTGGGACTGTATTAGACAGGTGATGAGCAGTGCCTGGTTTTCTCCACACATACCACTTAGAATTAAGGCCAAAAGGTTTTATCTTGGTCTCATCAGACCAGAGAATCTTATTTCTCACCATCTTGGAGAACTCCATGCGGGCTTTCATGTGTCTTGCACTGAGGAGAGGCTTCCATCTGGCCACTCTGCCATAAAGCCCCAACTGGTGGAGGGCTGCAGTCATGGTTGACTTTCTACAACTTTCTCCCATCTCCCGACTGCATCTCTGGAGCTCAGCCACAGTGATCTTTGGGTTCTTCTTTACCTCTCTCACCAAGGCTCTTCTCCCCCGATAGCTCAGTTTGGCCGGACGGCCAGCTTTAGGAAGGGTTCTGGTCGTCCCAAACGTCTTCTATTTGAGGATTATGGAGGCCACTGTGCTCTTAGGAACCTTAAGTGCAGAAGAAATTTTTTTGTAACCATGGCCAGATCCACAATTCTGTCTCTGAGCTCTTCAGGCAGTTCCTTTGACCTCATGATTCTCATTTGCTCTGACATGCATTGTGATCTGTAAGGTCTTATATAGACAGGTGCGTGCCTTTCCTAATCAAGTCCAATCAGTATAATCAAACATTTCTGGACTCAAATGAAGGTGTAGAACCATCTCAAGGATGATCAGAAGAAATGGATAGCACCTGAGTTTAATATATGAGTGTCACAGCAAAGGGTCTGAATATTTAGGATAATGTGATATTTCAGTTTTTCTTTTTAAATAAATCTGCAAAAATGTCAACAATTCTGTGTTTTTCTGTCAATATGGGGTGCTATGTGTACATGAATGAGGAAAAGAAATGAACTTAAATGATTTTATATATATATATATATATATATATATATATATATATATATTTTTTTTTAATTATTTATTTATTTATTTATTTATTTATTTATTTATTTAATCTGGTTTGCAAGGTTTAGCAGCTAACTAAAGGCTTATCTATACACATTTCTACTGTTTGGATACTGAGCTGTAAAATGTGGACATCTCTGTGGGTTTTGCCCTGGATAATTTGGCAGTCATTAACACACTGCAGTGAAATAATTTTAGAGTTGATTAGATCATTTTTTTACACTTAGGTAAACGCATGATTCTTGATTTAATTATACTTTTAAAAAAATACCATCACAGTGAACCATGTATTCAATTACTGTAATGAGTGTACATGTAGTTCATTACATTTCACCTCTGCCAGCTTTTAGTCACGAGCTGATTGAGTTAACTTGTCTAATGATTACACTGTGCAGCCAAAAGTTTGTGGACCATCACACACGTGTGAACATCTCATTCCAGTTTTAGTTTACTTTGCCGCTTTACCACCGTTCTCTTGGGAAGGCTTTCCACTAGCAGTTTATCCCAATGGTGTTGAGATCATGAATATGTGCAGGACATACAGGTTCCTCCACTCCAATCTTGGCAAGGCAAAACATATCATAGAGTTTGCTTTGTGCACCGGTATATTGTTATACTGGAACATGTTTAGGACCTGTTCAGTCAGGGAAATCTTGTCAAAATGAATTTGTTTCATTGTCTCAAAAGTTTAGACTCATTTTACATGAGAAAAATCATCCTACTTATTTAAACACGTTAAATTGTTCAAAATAATTGTTATTCCTTTTGTAAAGCTGCACTCTAGCTGATGAAAGCATATTCTCTCCATGTTTTTTAAATACATGTAAATTATTGTGTGACAGGCATAACTGGCATATTTTTAAGAGCAAGGTGTGACTTGATGTGTGCAGGTTTTGCTCTCAGGTGTGCATGTTAACACATTAATTAAGCACTTACTAATACATGTAATACATTTTTTTTTTTTTTTTTTTTTTTTTACTTTTTACTTTTTGATTGCAGTCAGAATGGAATAATATTTTTAAGTAGTTGGAAGTGTTTGGGAAAATGCATGAGATGCTTTTAATATACTTAATAGGGATTCTGGACAGGAAAAATGGGGTGATGAAGATTAAAAAAAAAAATGTCCAGTCAACATCACTGGATTTCACAATCTATTATCTGTAATCTAATATATTCCTCCCGCTGACCCTTAGAGTGTCACTGAGCATGTCATTTTAATTCATTTGAAATAATTTATGGAGATTAAACAATAGATTCATCTCCATAAATTATTTTAAATAACTTCAAATAATTTATGGAGATTAATATTTCTTAATAGCAAAAATAGCCAAGATACTTGTAAAGTGGGTCATTTTTATATTTATCTAACTTAATTTAATGCGCCACAAATCAGTCAGACATCGGAACACCATTGCTTTTAGTATAGTTGAGCTGAAGTTTGCCATCTACGATACAATTCCACATTCTTTGTATAATTCTTGCTATTTTGTATAAAATATTTCCTAAAGCAGAAATATATGCAGATGCAGGGATTCTGAAGCACTGGATTCTGCCAGGTCTTCCTTTAAAAGCACACAAGATGAGATAAGATGAGATGAAAGATGATGGACTTTAATGGGACTGACAGGAGGGATATGTAAAGACAACCAAGCAGTCTATAATGAACCCAAAATTCTGTTCCAAATGTTTTTATTTTTTTTATTTTGTGTGTGTGTGTGTGTGTGTGTGTGTGTGTGTGTATTTACTTTAACATGCTTTCCACACTTCATCTTCTTTAGCAATGTGAACAAAATGTGTGTGTGAACAAAAGGTGCCAACATATACTCTATATAAACAAACGTATATGTGTATAAATATGTCTGTGTGTATACAGTATATGTTTGCACCTTCATAGAATCTTTCTTCTTAGTCATTGAATTTTAAATTTGCTGAAATATTAAACAGTCTGAATTCACATTCTATAAGCAGATTGAAAAAGGAACAGATCTGCAAGTCGATAAGTCCATAAATGAATTTCTGATCAAATGCAGGTGCAGAGAAAGAGAGAGCTGGGGGTTTTGGACTGTATCCTGGGTGCTGAGCGTATAATCTATAGGATCAGCTCCATCAGCGGATTCCGCTCTGGAGAGAAAAGCTGCAGCCGGGGAGCTTATTATCACACAGATCTGAACCTACTGTGAAAGGATGAAGAACAGGACCATTGACCTATAGGTGACTAAAGACTAAAACTAGGGATTTATGTATTTCATTGGTGTATTGTGGTTCATAATGTATTTTTCTTGTACAAGTTCTCTGGCTGAAGAAATCACTACTAGATTCACACAGCAAAAAAGTGGTTTTGGATTTAGTATTACACAAACTTCGTAGTGCACTTTTAAGCATGCTGGATATGTAGTGAGAAGACCAAGAGGAGTAGGGGGGGGGGGGGGGTTGCAAGTGTGTCCAAGTGTGGAATGACCTTGTGTGTTCTGTATAATGTGAGCACATGGTGCTGCGTTTACAGTTAGGACATGCTCCTTGTTTCCTTGTGCTGCCCAAAAAGTGCTTAATACTCATACAATATTCAAACATTCAACGAGATACAAAAATGTTTGGATTCTTCAAACTAAAAGCAGATTCACTTGCAGAAGTATATGTAAAAAGAAAAGTTTTCATATTTGTTTCCAGAATTTGAAGTGAAAAGTACTTTCACCTCCACATCATACCCACTCACACAACCATGGCTATTCATTCAACATGGTGTGTTTGTTAGTGAGGCAGTTAAAATGAACTTTTGGTGAAAATGTGTTAGGAAAAATTACGTTTTATACTGTGATAACATTTTTATCTGATGATAGCAGTCATTTTCATGTGCAAACTGGGGAGTAAGATTTGGGGAGTAAATTGCTGTGTCATTTCAAGTAAAATTGTCATGGTTCATTTAGTGGGTGTTGCTTAGAGGAGTATTCACTCAGCAATTCACCGATAAACAATTAAACCAACACTATGAACCACAAGCCAAAAAAACAGGAGGAAAAAATGCTTCAGCAAAATTTCCAACTCTAGAATTACCCAAATATGAAAAAAGGAAGTAAACAGAACAAGTATATTTTTATTGCTTTAATTTACATTTTTAGCAACATTTATATAATAATTTATAAATAATATATTGTGCTTGCAGACTTATTTCTTTATAATGTTTCCAATTATATATATAGTATATATAGTATATGACCAGAGATGGGACGAAATGAAGTACAAATACTTCGTTACTGTACTTAAGTAGATTTTTCTGTTATCAGTACTTCACTATTTATTTTTCTGACAACTTTTTACTTTCACTCATTATTTTTTTTACACAAATATCTGTACTTTCTACTTCTTACATTTTCTAACCAGGCTCGTTTCTTTAGTTTTAATCTATTTGGTGACATGATCAATATTTTTTCCCTATTGCATGCTGTTTTCTGCCCATCAACCTGTTTCTTGTCATTGCACAGCTTTTTCAATCTACCACTGGTGTATGATTTCCATATCATTTCCTGGCTCTCACGCACCACAGATGTAGACTAGTTTATGGAGCTAACAATAAACAGGGCAGAAGGTAACAAGAATTCTGGTTTTAACATGAATGAGACAGAGGGAGTCAGTGATGTAAACATGACTGAGAACAGAGACATTCCTGATCACCTGATCATCATCATCTTTTCTCTGCTTGTGTTCTATATGGTGGTTGTTCACACATTCATTAGATAACAAAATGTGAAATTCTTTTGTATTAATATATTAATATGATGTGAGATCCAGTTACCAGCGTGACACTAAAACAGGTAGTAATAATGGCTAATATTTACTAAGTACATGTCAAAGCCCAAACTTTTTTACTTTAACTTGAGTGAGTAGTCAGTACTTCAACTTTTACCAGAGTCTTTTAAAACATGAGTATCTGTACTTCTACTTGAGTGTAGGATGTGTACTTTTGCATGTCTGTATATGAATGATTTTGAAGGTTAAAAGGTAATAAACTACATCTGTAAATGGATATGGAAATACTTTATTTCACCATTAGACAAGAGCAAGCGGGATAATTCTTTAGAATTGTGAAATAAATCCAAAGGGAACGAACATACAAAAAAAAAAAAAAAAAAGTGTTATGGAATCACAAAATATAGACAGCTTCCATAAAGTGATGAAAGAGAAATACAGTAACGTTTACATACTATCTAAGATCTGCTAATTCTTTAACTGGTTTCATAAACAGTTCTAAGTGAAAGGATATTATGTTGGTTTTTTTTTAACATCCAGTGTGGTCATGCCTGTGTATACAGAATTCTGTACAGTGCAGTGAGCTTTCACCTCAGTGTGAAAAAAATGGGTTTCTTTCTGTAGCAGATATGAACGGCGACATTCTCTGTCATCAGTTTGGTATAATACATAGTTTGCATTTGGTATAAAGATGTTTTGGAACAGAGTGAAAACAGTGGGTTTCTTTTAAATGGAGAACAACCGTACAAACACCTTTAGCAATATAGTCTGCAGCTAAAGGCACAAAGGATCCACTGAGCAACAGATGTGTCCATTCTGGAAAAAAGAAAAGGAACACAGTAGAAAAAACATACAGTATCAGTATATAAAGTGTATATATATATATATATATATATATATATATATA
>JAAIIK010000433.1:888543-900871 GCA_014706435.1 Silurus glanis
TATATATATATATATATATATATATATATATATATTGCATATTAAATACCTGTGTAGAATTCAATGCGTAAATATATACTTGACCTGGATATTAACTGACATTTGTTATTTTCAGTAATAATGTAACTAAATATGATTAACGGACCGAACACAAGCTAAAGATGAGAGCAAGATCAATAAACCAATTGAAAGAGAGATGGTGGGTGGATGGTGAAAGAATAGCAGTGGGACTGAAGGAGTGAAGTACAGGAGTACAGAACAGGAGAGCAGGTGATGCAACGGCCACAGCTGTTCCCCTCATTATACTGAGCGACAAGCTGGAAACAAAGGCTCTATTAAAATGGCCCTCAAAGGGCAGAGAATGAGTGAATCTACTGTCACTGCATTCCTTCATTTTGTCACTCTCTCCTCTATTGCTTTACTTTCTATCCCCTCTTTCCCTGTGTTTTCCGTTTCCTCAGTTCTTCAGAGGACAGCATGGATGAGTGCTGAAACAGCAGCACGGAATGACAGTATTCTACTTTCAAAACAAATGGCATAATTTGAAAACAGAAAACAAGGAAAAAATGTTGATCAGTGGTTATAAGTCAAGCGTTATTTACAATGCCTCGTAAATGGAGATTCAAGTATCTTGCAGTTAAGAGAAGCTGTACATAGTGTAGCTGTACATGTACCAGAGAAGACGAATAAAGAAATCTAAACTACCATTTGCAAACCTTTGTTGGGGGGGGGGGGGGGGGGGTCTGTATGGTTGCAAATATATTGGCATAATGTATGTAGTCTAACAAGAATATTTTATATACAAAACAGTACCCAAAAACAAAAGAACAATGACAAAAGCGATACGAAGCATGATTTATTATTTCTTGTATCCACAAAGTGTAAGGGGGCAAAACAATTTAATTGTTGGGCATTGCGGCAAGACACTTTTGGACTGATTTATCTGGTTGAATGTAGCCTTAGGAGCTGCTCCAAATAAATAAAAAATATCATTAAATACATAACTGGCAGGATTTAGACAAGGTGACTTTTTCCCTAAAGCAACATCAAATCTCTGTTCTTTTATTACAGGCATTCATTATCCAGGCAACAACTGCTTTGTGCTAGCACATAAAGCATCAGAAATGCATCTATTCATTACTCCCTCTATCTTGACTACAATTTCCCCTTGATGAAAAGCAGCTCCAATAACTGATGCTGCCACCACCATGTTTCATAGGGTGAACATTTTGCAATGTTGCTTTTGCAATATCTTAAAATTAGCCCCTAAACAGTTCTGCCTTGGTCTCATCATCAGACACACAGGTTTTGTTTTTTTTTTTTTTGTTTTTTTTAAATAAGGACTGTCATCTAGCCATCCTATCCCATAGCCCAGATACATGTAAAGAAAAACAAGAAATTGTTGTTAGCTCCTTTAATGTTACTGTATATATCTTGGCAGACTCCTTGTTGATTTTTCATCTTCTCCTTTCATCAGTTTCGAGGGATACCCTAATCTTGGTAATGTTTTTTGTGGTGCCCCATTTTCTCCACCTGCTGATGATGGCCTCCACAGTGCTCCATGGCACATCTAATATTTAAAAAAAACAATCTTTTTGTTTCCCTATCCTGATCAAAACATTTTGACAGTGAGATTCCTGCTGTAAGCTTCCTGCAGACTGTGGCTTCAGCAGTCAATCGAAACCAAGAGACAGCTGATTTTTTTTTTGTGGTTCACTCAAATTACTGTACTGATGACAGGTGTATGGTAATTACCTTGAGCATGATTTGAAAGTGATTGGTGTATACTAAGCACACTCAAATGATAGAATAGAATAGAATAGAATAGAATAGAATAGAATAGAATAGAATAGAAAATACTTTACTTGTCACATGTACATTATGATTCATTTATTGTGACAAAAAAAATCATCATGAAAAAATCATTTGAATTTTGGTTCTAAGAAACAAAATGCTCTTGTACATTACTATATACGCCTAATTATGGCACTTAACCAATACACATGGATTCACAGAGCAGGTTATAAGTGGAGGGAATAATGTCACCTAGTACAGACAGCTCATTAGGCAGCCTAAAGAGATTGTAAAAAAATTTTGTGTTACACTAACTTTATTATAAATAGTTTGACCTTTAGCTATACCTCTGTGAATTCTTCGATCTCAATCAGGGTTATTTAGCTCTGTAAGCACTCTATAGTCAGTCTCTGAACTCTCTACATTTGGGCATCCCTGTCTCTGTGTGAGTTATTCGAGGAGCTTCGGAATGGGGCTTTAATGAGGTGCTTTTGCACAGAGCGGTACTTTAGGTCCCAGCCGTTATTAAAGCAAGTAATTACACAAATCTCCAGAAAAACCAGGAACAATCTATACTGAAACCAGATCAACATCTAATGCTTACAGTCAATATCAGTGTCACAGCAAACATGAAGAGAAGAGAAGAGAAGAGAAGAGAAGAGAAGAGAAGAGAAGAGAAGATTCAATATCAACTTTTATAAATGGCACGCTTTGGTAAAGAAACAATGTTTAATATCTTATCAAATTCTTTATTAATATATTTAATACTAATTCTTATTAATATATTTACAATATCAGAGAATTAACAGGTTTGACATTGATCTGTGTTCATCTGTCACCCCATGTTATGGCCCCTGTTTTATTATTTGACATTTTTTATTTTCCAATTTTAGCATTTGGCCAGTATTTTCTTTTTGTGTTATATCTCCTGCTGTCTCTTGATTGATTTCATCTGTTCCCAGTGTCCTGCCAAGTTTGGTTTTCTCCCCCAGTCCTTTGGCAGTCTTGCATGTTTATAGAGCAATTCTAAGCCATTTCTCTTAGTCTAGTTTATTGTCTTCTTAAATTTTTTTTCTCTACATAAATATAACTGTCCAAATTTACTAGAGTTGAATGCAGCCAAAATAGAAATCTGAAATCTGATTTTAAGCAAAATTTAATTTGACAAGTTTAAAAAAAAAGAAACACCTACTGTGGATTTCAGGAAAAGGTTTTATTTAGGTTATTTTCCAACTTTGACCCTTTGCATCATTATACAAGCTGTCTCAAGAATGTACTCTGCAAGAGTCACTGAAAATCAATCCAAAGTTATTCTGACTATCACATTTAACCCACAATGAAACATTTCTATAATGATGCCAGTGGTCTCCTACAGGACGTTAATGTCTCTATCCAATGTGCATAAGTTCTCCCTGAGTATGAAGATTATGTAAATCATAATGCTTCCTCTTCACAGTACCAGGTCTCAAAGCAATTGAACTGAACCTATGAGAGATTTGAAAGCAATGCGTTAGCACTCTTCATTACTATCCTCAAGAATAGCAAATTAGGGGAATATCTTCTGGTAGAATTGCACTCATCTCAATTACTATTACAAAAGACTGGCATATTGTGGTGACTTAACACCTTTATTTTTGGCATTTTTCTTTAAAATCTTACCCATGTGTACATGAAAGGTTAAAGGGATACCAATTGCGCCACTGATTAACAACATTCAAGCACAAATAGCAAACATAAGGCAGCATCTAGCTTCTATATTCTCACTATATTGTGTTTCTTATCAGTTTTTTAGGTATGCTTTTTGGCTGTACATATTCATGCAATTACATTGGGTTAAAGCTACAAAACCAGCTGCTCTGTTTGGGGATCTTTATAAATTCTTGTTCCAAAAGTGCAGCACTACAGAGTGCAGTCTATGCATTATACAGTGCTCTATGCATCATTACCCAAGAAGCGGACCGCTGCACTGCATTGCAAGCATGCGTGTATGCTGAAATGTCTATTCCCTTGAGGGGCTATGCCATGCTACTGGCTGTAGCTGCAAACTAGCACCTGGGGAAATGACCTCATCACTAGGACTAAGCAAAAAAGTTTGGACATTGAGCAATTTTTTTGTTCTGTTTGCATGTCTAGTGTGCAATATTGGATAGAGACTACATAGTTCGGCGTTTCCAAAGGGATTTTTTTTGTATCCATTAAAAAAGAAAAAAAAACACCATGTATTTCAAAAAGTGCTGCAGTAATGGGAGTGGTGTGTTTTGGTTTGTGCTCATTTGAACGGAGGTGCTTGGGGATGAGCCCACATATGTTTATATAATCTTTCACTCCCACCTGTGCTCCAAAGCCAAGTATGCTCTGTCATCCAATAAAAAATAAGTACTTTTGCTAGAATGAATGATGATATGCACACACGTTGGCCAGGAGGAAATGATCTGTCCAAGATATTCACGCCAAGTTGTTGGAAAACTAAAGGAAAAACTAATCACAGTTGTCGGTACACATCCAAAGTTGTCCTATTAGTGCTATAAATATGTAACAAGTTCACAGCAAACCACAGCTCTGCATACTGTTAGTGTGTATGTGCATATCTATCGGAAAATACATACAGGTAGTCCCAGACTTATGATGTAGATGCGTTCCGATGACTCCATCGTAACTTGAAAGTATCGCAGGTCGAGACAATGTCCTAGTATCAGTATGGGGTAGTATACTGTAATTTGTTAATAATTTAACAGTACATGATTTAGCAAAACAGAGCAATTTGCAGTACCGTAATATATATATATACTTCACAGTATATATGTGTGTGGCAGTGGGCGTGTGGATGAGCACCAATTTGCAAGTGGAGGCCGAAGCCAGACGAAACAAGCAGTAAGAAGCACACCTGTAGCTGATGAGACTAAGTGCACTCTGTTTTAGTTTTCAGTGATGCAGATAAAAAACAAAAAAAAAACAAAGACAAGCTAAAACTGGGCTTTGAAAGAGCAAAAACACAGAAGAAAATACACGCTCAAAAAACCAAGACAACTCTCACAATCTCTCGCATCTCAAAGACATCGTAGATACGTACATCCTAGCAGCATCCCAGCGTATCCTACCTCATACGCTGCTGTGTTTGCCTGCCACACGAAACTTTAAATATTTTTACAGTTTTGTTGTACATCATTGTAAGATAAAAAAAAAAAAAAACATAAGTTGAACTATTGTAACTTGGGGAGTACCTGTACATTTGCCCTAATATCGATTCTCAAATTGATAAGACAGCAAAGCATATCGCTACTAATTTCTGTCACATTGTGAACATGGGCTAAGCCTACCAATTCTGTGAGCAATAATCCTTCCTTACTATTCCATTGTAGGATAAGATGGCATTTTTCCTGCAATATTATTCTGCCTCTGTTTAGTGCCTCTTTGCACTTTCATGTTTATTGCTTTTTTTTTTCTCTCTCTCTTTATTCATTTCACTATAAAACACTGCCTCATAAAGCTTTCACTCTGTATCTGTCTGTCTGTTTCTCTGACTCGTTCTCTCTAAGAGCTGTTGCTGGGTAGTCAGAGAATCCCAAAGGTATTCCTAAAAGCCAGTGCAGGGCTGCTGAGAGTAAGAACGAGTGAAAGCATTTCTATGTTCACTCCACCCTTAGCCCCAACACCAATCTCCTTGATTTTGTCTCTGCTTTGCTCTGTGTATCCCCTAAACTATCAAGCCAGCTAATACAAATGAGAAAATCTCACCGGTCCTTCTCTTTGTGCGCAATTTTATTTTATTTTTTTTCGGAAAAACACAAAACTCAGAGAAAAACAAAACATCTCCCGAATGCTCTGACGCATGTGACAGGCAAAATCAGCTGGTTTAATTACTATGCACGATTTCCATCACTGTTGGATGCCGGGAGACATTAACGCACCCCAATGCATCAAAGCCATGACTAAATAAGCGAACGCAGCATGCATAGAAGACACAATGTGATTCATTGCTGACATTTGTTGTATTGCTGTATTGTAAAGCTCTTCCCATAAATGCCCTCACGCTCCATGGGCATCTGAACGGTCTCTGTCTTTCTGTTTTCCCATCCAACTATCTGTCAAACTCATTGTCTGTTTGTCTGCACAACTCACCCTCTGAAAAGTTCAGCATTCACGTTTGGTGACTTTACACATTAAAACCTAAAAAAAGCGCTTCACTGATTAATGTGTACTCTGCTCAAGTGAGAACAGCAGCTGTCAGAGTAGTAACAGGATCACTGGGAGTGACACATACACACACACACACACACACACACACACACACACACACATTTACACACGCACACAGAACAAGAGGCAATGTATCTTACACCTACACCAATACACCTACTGCCATTTTTGGAAGGTAGGAGGAAAGTGGAGAGCCCAGAATAAACTTGGGTAGAACATACACAGAAAACTCAGAAGACTTCGGACTCAGAAGTGATTCTATCCGCCGCACCACCACACCACTGTTACAGTGATTACTGTGTCTGAATCATGCAAATGGTCCACATTTAAAGTTAAAAATGTACAACAATGCTCAATACTCCAGACATCCATTGCAAATAATGGGGTAGCCCTTATGGCTTTTAAGAGGTTTTTTTAATCATTTTCTTGAGTGTCGCCATCTGGTTTTCACTTCACATCACTTATTAACTTCAGAAGAGTGTCCAAGTTCAGCCGTCGATGTGAAATACCAGAGGCAAAAGCAATAGGTAGAGTCTGAAAAACTAATGCACTGTGAGTGTCATATCTAAAAACTTAAACTTTCATTTATCACTGCCTACTTACAAATAGAGTTCACTACCACAACTATATCTGAACAGAATTAAGCCCTTAATAAATGACTAGTCAGATTAAACACATACACAAACACAAATACCTCCTCCTTACAGCTAGACCTAAGGCAAGTTACCTACCCTGTTATCTTCGACCCCTTGTGGCTCCATAAACACAACTCTCACATCAATTGGGGGACCCTTGACATTTTTTTATGGTCTCACATCTGTACTGCATCCTTAAACTCCAGTTGATGAAAATCTCCATTTCCCGGTTGCTAACAACTTTCACAGTGAAAATTCTATCCGACTTAACCCAAGCAGTGAGTCCTGCTCAATACCAGAGACTGTTAAAGGTTATTTTTTTTTTCAATGTTGTCCCTTGTTGCTCTCATTCTTTCTATGAACATATGATTGCACTAGTATAGGGGTAATACCACTAAGGTGGGAAGCATATTCAGTGTCCATATTAGAATACAGAAAAATACAGTTTCAAAGCTTTTGCCCATTGATATTTCATGCCCTCTATTCCTACTCCTTATCATCCCTTATGGGGTTAGATAATGGAGTTAGATGATGGAAAAATATCCCCCTCCCCATTAATTAATGTTGTCAACTTTAGACGAAATTAGAGTTATGCAGTGAATTAGAGACAGTGATAAAGTGAGACCTCATTTCGCTTGAATTGAGGACATTATGCATATTTAGCAATGCACTGTGCCTTGGTAAATGTTCCTTCTGACGTCCAGTTCTTTAATGATAAAAGAATGATTTTGCAGGAGATGATTAATCATTGGTTACAGCATCAATATTTTCTACTATCTATCTACATCTTTTCTTTATCTGAGCATGTCACATGTCAGGATATTACTTAAAAGACATTTTGCAACACAAATTATTTCTCAGAACCAAGAAGAGAATGACACAAAAAGGGGGTTTCATTTCAAAGGGCTACATAATAGTACGCAGAGCTAAGGACAAAGTAATTTGTTATAACCACATAAAGTGCATCGTGTGCAACCTAGTGCAAACTGACAATACAAAACATGACAGTCCAGGACAGATACACAAAATACACAAAATAGTGCTGACCAGTGTACCATCTGTATAATATGTTATACGGTACAATGCACAAAATAAGAGAACAGTAAACAAAGTGTGCACTGAGTTATAGAGCATTGTTGTACATTGTTAACTTTGTTAACAATCAGAGAGTTTGTTTTCTGAGTTGCATCATTAGTCTGCTGAATATCAGCAGGGAATAACAGCAAAATGAACATATACAGATTTGATGCCAGTGTTAAACAGGATAGTTTCAGTCCAGGTCAATTAGACCTAACCTTAAAGTAACGCTGACTATACCCTGAACTTCTAAGTGTTGTTCTTACCTGATGCCTTGATTTTACACTAACGATAACCATAACCAACACCAAACACCAACCAGGTTCATTTAATAAATCCCTGTTTACAATTTGTTCAATTAATACACAATACAAATATATACTGGTGACCTGAAAAAAATAATACAAATATATCAAATTGTGGATGTGTAAGTCTTACTGAGTGCTATATTTTATTGTGTCTTTAATGTACAAGTATAGTGTGTGGGTGCGGCTATTCCTTTTTATGCATTTCTTTGGATGACCCTTGATAATTAAGAATGGTTGAGAGTAAAATGGCAATTCACTTTGCTTTTACATACGCAATCATTCCACTACACAACTCATTCTCATAGAAATGCAGAGAATAAAACAGTAGTGACAAGTACAGTTATAGCATGCCTTATAAATAAAGCAGCTTAAGAAATTTTAAAGCTATGTTATCTGTAGCAATTGCATTACACAGGCTATAAAAAACGTTTTGTTAAAGTGTATTAAATCTCTAGCAGAGCTGCTAAATAAATCAATGTACAATGACTTAAAAGACTACTACAGCAAAAGTAATTGGTTATTGTAAAAAATAAATAAATAAAATAAAAAAGAAAGAGCTTTGTGTGAAGCTATTTTTATAGAGTTTTGTTAAATTAGCATTTCTGAGATGTTAAGTATATACTATGCATTGAGCAAGCAGCTGAAATTGTGTGTTGCTACCAAAATGTTATTTTTGCCACTATCATTACAATCAAGTGTCTGAGGGCCCTTTAGAAACCTAAGTGTCTATCTCTGTACTCTGGGAATGACAGGGAGTAAAGAAAAGCAATTGAGCTTCAATCGGCCGCCTCACAGGGACACGTCGTAAAAAAGATTCCTTTATGTGGAATCGATGCAAAGCTAGATGAGTAGGAGTGTCCTGTTGCAGATGCAGGCCGTTTAACCGCATGTTTCCTGCTGCAGCTCGCTTTTGTCTCGGCTGTGCTCAGCATCTGCCTCTATCCTTAATTACCTATAGATGAGTAGCAGAGCTGCTGCATTACATAATGTGGAGATTACGTACGCATGCTCACTGAGCTTTAAATCCACGTTTGTGGTTAGAACGTCTCTGCAAGCTCAGCCTTTCTCTGGGTAATTCATCACTAAATTAGATGTAACCAGAAGCAACTTTATAACAAAAAAGTCAATAAGAGCGTGTAAAGGATGGATGGCGAGATTAATCCGAATCTATTTAACAAAGCACAGAGTCTCAGATGCTCTTCTCCAGCTGCTATAGAGGTCAGAAGGAATTAAATCCATATTCTATTTCGCTTTTGGCATATGAAGTCAAATAGAGATGAAAAGCCATGTGTAAATCGCATTTCATGTGAAATCACATTTCCAAACTGCCGCAAATATATGGCTTGAGGCTTTAATTAAATTTGATGAGAAGTTTCGGCGTGATGATCGTGGTCTTTAGAATGGAATGGTCAAAAAAATCAGCAAAAGTATTTATATATTCTTTTTATTATAATAATTTTTTTCAAAGCATCGCACTTTTCATCAGCCCCACCGACTTTTTTTGGGACACATCAAGGGCAGTGGAAAAAACCCTTTCAGTTTCAGTTCATCACACTGCTGTAGTTGCTGCTCATGAAAGCAACAAGTGGTGAAAGGCAAGTAAAGGTAGTGAAGGAAAACCGGGTGATAAGAGCATTGACAGCACGGCAAGTATCTCTTACCTTTCTCACATTTCTGCCCAGTGAAGCCCTGTGCGCACACACACATGTTAGGAGAGACGCAGGTGCCACCGTTCAGACACAGACCATCGCACAAGGCTAAAGGGTCAAACAGAGGTTATACACATCAGGCTTGAACTGAGAAATACTGTACATCTTAGGACTCTGATTGATTGTCAGATGTAAATGGTAATACGGACAGATGTACTGCATTCTTGAAACTGAAGCTGATCGAAAGTAGAGGTTTATTTGTAATTCTTTAGAAATTTTCACTTTTTCAACCTCACCTCCGTCTTCTGCCTCCATGACATAGTATGAAAAATAATTAACATTCCTATTTACTAAGAATATAACAGAAAACTTACCTGAAGTCAGGTGGAGGAGTAATTTAAGGTTTATATTCAATATGGTTATCTTCATAGATTACTAATGTTTGTCAATTGCGCTTTACATTTTCCACCCATGCGCATGACATTAACATCTTATATTTATATTACATAACAGGTAAAAAAAAAATGTATAGAGAAAAGAATAGAAACTTTCAATAATCATTATTATACAATATATAGACAAAAGTACTGAAACACCTGACTTTTCCAGCCATATGTAAATCTTATCCATTACATATTGGAGACACATAATTGTTAAGAATGTCTATGCATGTCTTTGCATGAAATTTAACATTCACTTGAACTAAGAGACCTAAGACCAACTAGTAAGACTGTCATTGATTGGGAAAGAAAGTATGACAATTTAGCTGTGACATTTTCAGGATTCAAACTCGTAATATATGGATGATAGTGCGAAAATTTTTCCAGTATTTCTGATTTGACTTTCAGGGCCAAATATTGATTATCTGTGTCTGTTGTCACCTGCCAGTGTTCTGACCCATGCTATGAACTATGACAGTGATTATTGGATTTTCCCTAATAAGCAACACACTGATTTGCATCCTGCATCTCTAAATCATGTTGCACTTTTATTTAGTAATTTGTTCCCCACACAGCACATCTAGTAGGCTGTCCCAAGGGTAGTTATTGGCAAAACACTCTTTAAAGATGGATTTTTAGTTTGGAGAGCATTTGGGGTTGGGTAAAATCTACAAAAATGTGGAGGTGCTTCACTTCTAGCCTGATCATGTATAGTATCTCACAAAAGTGAGTACACCCCTCAAATTTCAGCAACCATTGTATTATATAGTCTTAAAGGGCAATACTATAGAAATGAAACTTATATACTTATTTATAACTTAGATATAGTTTAAGTAGTAAATGTGCAGCTTGTATAGAGGTACAGATTTACTGCCCTCTAAAAATAACTCAACATACAGCCATTATTGTCAATAAAAGCTGCCATGAAAAGTGAATACACCCTAAGTGAGCCAAGTAAACATGTCAAAACTGTGTCCAAAGTGTTAATATTTTCTGTGAGCACCATTGTTATCTAGTACTGCCTTAATCCTCCTGGGCATGGAGTTCACCAGAGCTGCACAGGTTGTTGCTGGGATCCTCTTCCACTCCTCCACAATGACATCACAGAGCTGCTGGAGGTTCATACATGCTCAATAGGGCTCAGGTCTGGAGACATACTTGTCCACTCCATCATCTTCACCTTCAGCTTCTTCAGCAAGGCAGTTGTGTTTGGGGTTGTTATTATGTTGGAAAACTGCCAGTTTCTGAAGGGCGCCATGTTTTGCTTCAGAATGTCACAGTACATGTTGAAATCCCTGTTTCCCCTTAATGAACAGCATCTCCCCAGTACCAGCATCACTCATGCACTGACAAGCGGACATTCTGCTTCTGCAACCTCTAAAGCAATGCTGGCAGCACTTTTTTAAGCCAAATTCTACACCTGACGCACAACACGAAGACTCAACATCTTTGATCGACCCTTGTGAGACCTGTATTGAGTGGAACCCGTCTTCAGGGTGTTACCTTTCTTCTTTGTGAAGAGCAACAATTCTAATTCTCAAATCCTCAGAAAGTTCTTTGCCATGAGGTGCCATGTCGAACATCTAGTGGTCAGTATGAGAGAATTGTACTCAAAGCACCAAATTTTAACTGCTAATGCAAGATACACAAATTTGTATGGTCCTGTCAAGCAGGCAAAGTGACGTACAGCTGTTATCATTTAGGGTGCACTCACTTTTGTTGCCAGTTATTTTGACAATAATGGTTGTATGTTGAGTTATTTTTAGAGGAGAGTAAATCTGTACTGGTATACAAGATTGCTGAAATGTGAAGTGTGTACTCACTTTTGTGAGATACTGTATATACAATACACAACAAATTCTGACAAAATTCGCATACGAATACAAATATACAAAAAAAAAAATGTTTGCCATTAAACATCCATTGAGCAAACATTTATTTCTAGTCCAGGATATTGTCAAATATCAATGTATGTAGTAAACCTATATGGTAAAGATGCAGTAAAATTATGAATTATTGGTAAAATAATAACCCTCAATCCATTTAAATAAGTAAATGGATTGTAAAAAAAAAAAAAAAAAACAACATGAAGTTCAATATTAAACGAATATGAAACACTCCAATTAACCACTGAGAAAGGTCTAAAACAAAGCAGGTCAGTTAAGGTGTGCTAGACAGGTGTGTGTGTGTGTGTGTGTGTGTGTGTGTGTGTGTGTGTGTGTGTGTGT
>JAAIIK010000433.1:939298-980213 GCA_014706435.1 Silurus glanis
TCTCTCTCTCTCTCTCTCTCTCTCTCTCTCTCTCTCTCTCTCTCTCTTTTTCTCTTTCCCTTTTTGCTGTGTTCTTGGTGCTTTGTGGGGTTAAGACGGTCAGCTCGGCGCACAGGGGAGCATGGGACACTCAGCCTCATCGGCACACCAACCTGTCATACCTGAGCTCATATATGGCATCTGACCGGCATGGGGGCTCTGCACAGGTAAAGCGAGGATCTGCACGCACTGGCCCTCACCTCATTCCTGCCACACCACACAGCTAAAGCATTGCTGCTTATTTTCTTTTAATTTCACCCCTTTTCCCTTGCAACTAGCAGAGCGGTTTGTTACACTTCTCATGAATGCACACCGGTGTTATTCATGGGAGGGCTTGCATGGAGTACACAAATATATGCTGTACATCTAAAACCATTACAAAGATAATCTGTGTGGAATAATAAATTGTTGAATTTGTTAAGGACAAATATATTGCTAAAAAATGGTTTAAGAACATTGCTGCACATTTACAGTCATGAAGAGTTCAAGGACCGATGACTACTGGTCCTCACTAGGGGTGTAACGGTACACAAAATTCACGGTACGGTCAGGGGGAAGAAATGCAAAACGTGAAATTGTTTGTCTTTTTGTTTTTGTTTTTTGGTTACATTGGTTGAAAATTTGGTTAAATTTGGAAAATGTGAAAATTTGGTTAAATTGGTTAAAATCAATTACATTGATTTAAATAAAATTAAATAAATGGAAAAATGTAATTATATAGTTTACATTTGTTAGACTCTATTTGGGCAATACAGTGTATGTAAGTGTGTGTGTTTAATTTTCTAAAGATAGGATCTACTTAACTGTTCTACTTATTTCAGCAGACTTTAACAAATGTCTTCATTCCTTTCAAACTTCATTTATTCACTCCCTCGATATGCGGTATTGCCAGGATTTCCTGGCTTCAATTCTTGAAGCTAGACATAAAACGCTTAAGAATCTATAGCACTAGCATTAGCTGCTAGCCACTTCCTAGTTAGCAGCTAACGCTAGCATGCACGAAACAAATGTTATTTCCGGTACGGAGTGAGGAGCCACAGTGACACTGCGCAAACTCTAGTTTTTTTTTTTTTTTTTTTTTTTTTTTTTTTTATACACCTAGCATTTTTTTTTGTATGTTTTTAAAGCTAATAATAAAAAAAAATGTGCTCAAAGTGCAAGGTGGAGACTAAACAAAGTTGTAGTCCGTCACTTAATATGTTCCTGAGGAAACTCAGGAATATGTTCCACGTGTAATAAGGATTGCATTCCGAAAGCCCTTTACAAAAAATTGTATGAATACGTGTATTGTTACACCCCTAGTCCTCACTATTTCTTACAATAGATAATAGCTAACTGCTAGGGATTTTACTGTCTGTGTTCAGCTGTTAAACAGTCCCCTAACTTGTAAAAGCTGAACCAAAGGCGCTTTCAGAAATATAAAGTGAATTATTAATTCGCATGTCAATTAATTTGCATATCAAACACCATTGTCATAGGACCTATATAGTGACTTCTCCTGATCAATATTGAGAATTAATGTAGTGTTAATTGGCCCTAAATGTATAATTATAATCAGCCATTTAAAAGGAGCAAACCTTACATGATATTTCAGTTCAAAAGTCTTTTAACTGAGAAAGTTCTGAAGATTTCCAGCTCAAAAGTTTGGGCATTTTTATTTTATTTGATTTTTTTTTTTGACTAAACGGTTCATGCACATTATACTCGGGGTGAGGAAACTGGCTTTTTAGCAACTCCAATAGTGCTGCTGCATTATTAATTTTAAAGACTCGACACAACCCAAACTTTGTCATTCTTCCACATACACAGAATACAAAAGAACGAAATGTCATTACTAACTGACCAAGGTGCATAGACTGTGAAACAGGAAGAGTAATCATTAAACAAAGCAGAGTGCGATAATTATCAGGGAGATGTGATATGAGGTTGAACTGTAAGGAATGTGAGAGCAGACACTGGAAATGTAGTTTTGATAAGAATTACCTGTCATTATATATGCAATTATGAATGCAAAGTAATGGAGAGTGTGTTAGAGAAGTGAAGAAAGGTGTGCAGGCAGGGTGGAGTGGGTGGAGAAGAGTGGCAGGAGTGATTTGTGATAGAAGAGTGTCTGCAAGAGTGAAAGGGAAAGTTTATAGGACTGTGGTGAGACCTGTGATGTTGTATGGATTAGAGACAGTGGCATTGAGTAAAAGACAGGAGGCGGAGCTGGAGGTAGCAGAACTGAAGATTATGAGATTTTCGTTGGGAGTGACGACGATGGACAGAATTAGAAATGAGTTTATTAGAGGGACTGCGCATGTAGGATGTTTTGGTGACCAAGTGCGGGAGGCGAGATTGAGATGGTTTGGACATGTGCAGAGGAGGGACATGGGGTATATCGGTAGGAGAATGCTGAGGATGGAGCCACCAGGAAGGAGGAAAAGAGGAAGACCAAGGAGGAGGTTCATGGATTTTTTGGTGGAAGCTCCACATTTGGATGGTTATGGTTGGGTAGAGATACAAAAACTTCTGTTTTGTGCCTAATCATAGGTGTGTGTGTATGTGTATGTGTGTGTGTGTGTGTGAGTGTGTGTGTGTGTGTGTGTGTGTGAGTGTGTGAGCATAAGCATACTGCATGTGAACAGTGCCAGTGATTGAGAAGAACTTCTACTTTAATTCTATTTTTGTACTCATGAGTCACTGTGCAGTGTATCTGTGTAGTTTGTGTATATTTCTAGAGGCACTAAAGTAGTATATCGGAAATACTTGATGCAGTTACACTCCGTCATGTAGACGAAAAGATCTGGAGGTAATTTTGAGTTGCTGTGGCAACTTTTGGAAAGTAAAATATAAATGCACTCGGTTCCGATCAACCAAAACAATACTGTGGAAAAAAGTTCCAAAATCTTTCAAATTAGCAGAAAGGGTCAAGAAAAAATGCGAGGTAGATTAGAATTTAAAAGAAATTTGAACGCTAGTGGAAGCGTTGGATTTGGACACATTTGTGACGACTATTTTCAATCCCGAATTCAATAAAATGTTACTTTTTTTTTTTTTTTTTTTTTTTTTTTTTTTTTTTTTTTTTTTTTTTAAAGAAGTCAAATAACGTTTTTAAAGTTTTCTTGCTATCCGGATGAACTGCGTATTGATTGGACACAATTTGTGTTGCAGGTGATCAGCTCTACCAACGGAGAGCTGAATGCAGACGACCCTCTGGTAGCCCATTCCAATGCACCAATAACGACGCAGGCCGAAGTGGACGTCGTGGATGAGGCCAAGTGCGTGTTTTTTATTTATTTTTTTCCCCTCCTCCTTCTCTGCTGTATTCGTGCCTCGTCTTTTTCTCGACTTCCTGCTGCGACACCTTTGTTCTTGCGGTCTTCCCATCATGATTTCTTTGTTGTTTCTCTTTTGCATCATTCATCATCTATTTGTAATTTGTGCTCTTGCCTTGTGTGTATGTGTATTGCATGTAGTTTCACTTCACCTGTTTGTGTGTACAGTATTAATCTCTATCTCTCTCTCTACGCTTTCTGTAGCTGCGTGAAAATGCTCAACTTGTGGTGAGTCTCCCTTTCCCTGTACTCATCCCAGTTCAGGGACGGGCACACAGGGGAAAACACTAGCGCTGACTTAGTGAGCTAATTCTTTACATAATGCAGTACTATCAAACTGGATGGACAGGGTGTCTTGTCTCTCACTAGCTAACTATATTGATTACTATTTGGTCTTGAGTTAACATCTCCATATTCGGTGTTCTAGAGACAGCAGCCCAGAAGTCGTCTGACACCGTGCCATGTTTCTTTCTCAACAGCATGTCTATACATTGTCTTACTAATGGCCATGTTGTTCTCGTCTTGTGCTTTGGGGTGTTTTGTTTTTCGTGTGTGTTTCACTTTGTGTTTCACGCGACAACCTTCACTGATGTCCTTTCTTGTAAATGATAATAGATATTGGGTGTGACCTTGACAATTAATTTTTATCTCTCTTTTTTTTTTTTTTCTTTTCGTTCCCACCCTCCCACCTCAGGTGCTGCTGCTTTTTCAAGCGTAAAAGGAAGAAGAGTTCCCCGAGGCACAAATGAGCCAAAATCTTCCTCTCCTTTCTTTCACTGCACTGCTGATGTGAGCCTGTCCACGGAGACACATATTTACAGCTGGAAAATGTTCAAGGCTTATACACACAGTACACACAGTGGCCCTGCAAGAATGTTAAAGCTTCTTTACAGTCCAGAGGCACCTGGACGAGACTGTCTCCCCTTTTGCACTCTTTTCATTTGCTTCTTCATTCTGATCTTTCTTTATTTATGTATTTTGATGTTTTAACGGACATTTGCTTGTCCCAATGAAAATCTAGTCAGTAGAGGACAGTCATGCTGAATTATTATTATTATTATTATTATTATTATTATTTTTATTTTTTTTTTCCCCTGAACGGTTGTATTTTGCTATGAACATTGAAACTTTTCCCCCAACTGTTAAGTCATTTCAATGATCTTCTCTTGCTTGGCCTGTTTTTTGTTTTGTTTTGTTTTTTTCTCTTTTGTTTATTTCATCCACCTGCTTTTTGGACAGAGAGGAATTAATCACCTGGTGGTACCTGGACTCGATAGCACAGATTACTTCCACGTTTTCTTCTACAGATTCTGTGCCAGTTTGAATATAAATGTCCGTTTACTGTATTCATCCCGTCAACACATAAGCACAGCGTCGTCACCGAATAACTCATTCAACGCGAAGTTCGAAACTCCACACCACAATAACAGTCCCAATGAAACGAACGTGTTGCACTGGAGACAAATATTATTGCATGTCAAAGTGCAATACATACGTACAGTATGTATACGCGTATTGATCTAAAGTGGTTTTGCAAAGATGACAAGCTTGCGAAGGATTTTGTCCCCTAAGACCAAACTCTAAAGAAGAAAACAAGAAAAAAGAATTTTACTCAATATATTGAAGTATTTATCCTGAAGGTATTTGTGGCATGTTTGATTAGGTAACCAAAAGCCATATTTCATGTATTTAATCGTATTGTAGTTTGCATGATCCAATCCATGGCTTCTCTTAATACATTTCCAGCAGGGGGCGTACTGTACGTGAGAAAGCCCAAATCCAGCACCACTCATGTTTCAGCTTGCAGAGCACATTTGCTATGTACGGTTATATAAACACTTTTAGCTTTGAATGTGCAATACTCATTCCCAAAGTCTTAAAAGTTCCAATTCTTTATCACCAATTGTTCCTTTTTTTTTTTTTTTCTTCTTCTTCAAATTTTCAAATAAGATAAATAAGATGCAGAAGACGAGGCCAATAGATTAAATGTTACAGTAGGTTTATGTATATTGATGGTTTTTGTAACGTGGGATTGTGCAGTTAGGAGGAAGGAATTTCTCTTTCTGATTGTCAGCTCTTTTCTTTCATGTCCCCTGCTGATGATAATGCCTTGAGTACAGAGCTGCATTCACGTTAGCCAGATCATTCAAATGAATATTCCTGGTTAACAATACCAGACGGATGGAGGGTTGGACTTGGTCATGTCCTACCTGTACGAATTCTGAGATGGACTGCAAGCCAGTCATAACATGGCATGTGATTTACCTGCAACTAATTACACTGAATCTTTATTAAATGTAAAGAGCATTTGTCTTAATCCCCATAATGCTAGTGAGCTGTTGGGTATTTGGTAAAACAGTGTTTAAGATTGTTGCACCCTGACATACTTGATCGTTTAAGCGAAAGCTTAATGAACCTTTTATATGCATCACATACTGGATTTTCTTCCCTTGTTTTTTGCTTTGTATTTCTGCTTCAGTCCTCAAGCTAGATTTTGTTTAGGTAATTATTTTTATTTTATTTTTTCATGAGTAATCTTACAAACAGCTGCCTGTTTATAGCATTAATTCTATTGCAAAACATTTTACTGTAAGGGTTTTTTTTCTTTTTTTTTCTTTTTATGTTTTTGAATATGGATTATAATTGCGGCCTGGATTATGGATTTTTTGTTTCTTAAACAAAACAAACATTTATTTTGTATTTAATGATCGATGCCTCAAATGGAAACAATTTGATGGTGTGTTTGTGCATTGACAGTGCATATGAGTGTATGTGGTCACTTTATTTGTAATTTTATTGATTGTGAATATTTGTGAAAATTTCGATTTCTTTTATTCGGAGAACATTGAGGTCTCAACAGCACCTCCTGGTGGGGTGAATGACTTGGATCTGTGCTTTTCTCCTAAATTAGCCATATATGGTAAAAAAAAAATCCAACAAAAAAAATATGCGTATATATATGTATAATGATTATTTGTGCATAATCATTTAAGTTATGACTTTAAGTTTGGACACTGACTGAACCAGTGTTGAAATCATTGTATTAGCTGGACGTCTTCATATAAAGAGACTAGGGGACGTAGGACTGGATTTCCCATCCCGTGTGTTTAATTTAGTCGTGTATGGTTGATACTGAAACTGATCAGAATTTGTTTGAGCTTATATTATTATTAATTGAAGCGTTTTACCTTTACATTTGATGTTGATTTTTTTTGGTTTTTGTGGGGCAGGAACGATCAGTGCCTTCGTCCCCAAGTCAGTATCTGCTTCGAGTCATATAAACACTGGTTTATTGGGGCATTTGGGGTTTTTTTTTTCTTCCCTATCACTGATTCCAGCACCATCAACATTTATCATGATTAATGTCTCGTCCACAAATCCACGCTTGTTTACTTACACTGTTTAATTCCAAGGTGCATTGCGATAATGTGCTCACATACAGACAGGCTGTACACATTTAGAGAGATCGTTCCTTATGCATAATCTACTCAACGCTACAGTCTTAAACCATGCTCTGGTTCCCTGTTCACACATTATGCCTTATTGGAGGAAAGGAAAAATGAAAAGAAAAGCTTTTTATGAAACTAAGTAAATAAAATAAAGAAATGACCTGAAATAAATCATTGTATCACATCACATAAAAAACTGATTATTTCAGATTTAGCTTGAGAGATTAATATTCAGACAGTACATTCTTTTGTTTAATCTCCAAACCACACATATGATGGAATTGAAACCATGTTGAAATCAGTCAGAATCTGTGTTGTAAATTGTGTAAGATATTTAATTGTTTGATGGTTTGATTTTGACTCTGCTTTGATTCGGATACATGAAAAGAAAACACACACTTTTGATCTCGTCTTGGACTAAATGCTTTTAATGAGAATTTCTAACAAGAAGCTTTGTTCATGTACAGTGCTATCAGGGCTTAATGTGTGTCTGGATAAAAACTGACCCCTTGAAATGTATAATTAATGTTGTGTGTTTAAAATTGTTGAATGTCATCTCAAAATTTTATTCTTATGCTTTACCTGTGCTAAAGGGCTCCAGATGTGAAGAATCCATTAGTTTGTTGTTTTGGATTTTATTTATTTTTGTTTTGGGTTTTTTTTTATTTTTTTTTTTATTTGGAAAGTTTTGTGTTCAGAAAGACAGACAGCCTCTCTGTGTAATGGCCATTTTTCAGAGGCACCAATAAACACTTTTTATTCCTTCCACCCAGAGGGGTAGCTCAAATTTGGACCCTTTTTTAAATGTAAAATAAAAAATGATCTCTCTTACCCTTCACCTGGCGTCTGAGTCGTTTTTGTGTTTGAGCATCAGACTGGCATGGCTTTAGATTAGATTAGATTAGATTACACTTTATTGTCATTGTGCAGGGTACATATATAGAGCCAATGAAATGCAGTTAGCATCTAACCAGAAGTGCATAGATAGCTTATTTACAAGTGGCAGTGTAATTAATAAGGGTATGAGGTTATACAGAAGGTGTAGCAATAGGTACATATAACTGAATAAGGGTGTATATATAGTGTTTTTTATATAAGTATGATACAGTGTGATCTGTTTAAATCTTTACTGTTTAAATCAATTATCATTTTAATAGATATCAGTGTTTGACTCATTCATATCATTCTATTAATAGACTGATGTGCTAAAAATAATATTAGAGTCTTCACATAAACTGAGATGATAAAGCAAACAGTCTTGTGACAAAAAAATATAATAGGAACATTATAGCTGAAATAAATCAGAGCACTTTGGATACTTAAAGTACATTTGAAGGCAAATACTTTTGTACTTTTACTCAAGTGAAAGTGTAAAGGGAGTACTTTTAATTTGACTGGAGTCATAGTTTTATCTCTACTTTAACTCAACTACATGCTTTGGTACCTCGTCCAGCACTGTCCTTTTTGTACTACACTACATTCCCCTACTCCAGCTGTTAAAAACATTTTATTCAGTAAATTTGATTAATTTAAAGCTGCTTTACTTGTACTTAAGTAAAAAAAAAAAAAAAATTTCATTGAAGTAACAGTGAGTGGAATATTTTATTACACTTTTCGACGGGTGTTCCTAATAAACTGGACATCGAGTGTATATATAGTGAGGTTTGATCAATGTATCTCTTTTATTTATTTAGTAAAATAACTATCATTGCAGAACAGGGATGAGAAAAAAAAGTGTCATCAAAAAAAAAAAAAGGACGTGTCTCCTGGCCAGAAGGTGGCAGTACGTTCCCGATAGTGTTTCCGGTCTGTGCTTTAAACTTCCGGTGCTGCTCTTTCAGGCTCTCTTCGGCTAACCTAATCCAACATGGTGGGTACTTGATGTTTTCACTGTCTCCAAAATCTGCTTTAATCCTCTGTGAATCCGCACACTGGAACGCTGTTAGGTATTTAATCGTTTAGGGAATGCGTTTTGGTGTTTGGATTGGTGAATATTAAAAGTGTGTCGGGTTTAATTGTAATGAAAATAAATTAATGTAATCGCATCAGTCTCGTCGCAGGAAAGACGGTCCCTGTTTCTTCTACTGTTAGCGAACATGGAGGAGAAATGGGAGGCACTCTGTTATACGTGCTGCATTGTTTTGAAGAATTGTTTTCTTATTGTTTATTTTTTAAATTTGTTGTATATCCGTTGTATTTTCTAGGTCGTGGTATTTATTTAAAAACCGGTTTTAGTTAAACAGGAAGCTGTAAAATTATCCCTTGTTGGTTAACACCTTGTAAGTAGCTACATTATTAGCTATGAATTATACAATGAATCATTTCTCATTTTGCCACTGCTTTTAAAAATCCTCTAAATGTGTTTCTAGCATGTTTTAAAAGCATGTAACTGTAGAGTGACACCAAATGACTGCAGAATTAGTTCAGTTCACTTCCTGGATACTAGTATACGACTGTTGTTTGATGATGTTTTTCTTCTTCTGTGTTTTCTGATGGACGGCTGCACTCGTTTACTGTCCGTAGGGCCGCGTCAGGACAAAGACGGTGAAGAAGGCCGCTCGGGTCATCATCGAGAAGTACTACACCCGTCTGGGCAATGACTTCCACACCAACAAGCGTGTGTGCGAGGAGATTGCCATCATCCCCAGCAAGAAGCTCCGCAACAAGATCGCTGGGTGAGAGATCGGCCCCCGGTGTCACGAGTGTCGCTGTATTGACAAGTCCCTGTATCGAAAGTGACCGTGGTTTCCGGTTGCCAGGTCATTGATACAACAGGGAGAGAAAACTGAAAGTCTTTCCCGTGTTTGCTGGACACCTTGTTCTTGTCAAACCCTGTATCTTTCACACACGTCATCATGATGTACCTGCTTTTCCTCCCTGATGGGGATCTTTGACTTTATGATAAATTTCAAAACGTGTAGAATGTATTCATATTTTGTTTGGTCAAATTTGTCCGAACGAATCCTATTCAATCGTCTGTCTGTAAAAACTCATGGTTTGATTTGCACCAATGTTTGAAAGAGATCTCTAGGATTTATAAAGCCCACTTTGAGAACTACTCATCTAAAGCAGTGGTCCACAACCACCAGGCCGCGGACCGGCACCGGAAAGAATACATAACCTACATTAAAAACTTTCTTTCGGCTTCTTCCATTAGGGGTCGCCACAGCGGATCATCCACATGTTTGATTTGGCATGTTTTTATGCTGGATGCCCTTCCTAACACAACCCTGGGGTCGGTTCCCTGACCGGGGATCGAACCCGGGCCGCAGCGGTGAGAGCGCCGCATCCTAACCACTAGACCACCAGGGACCCTAATACATAACCTACATTATTTCCGTTTTATTTATGATTCTAAACTATGTTTTATTTAGAAAAATTACCGGATTCTCTCCACCACATCTGTCTATGACTCACTCTTGATGCATGTCAAGATGTTTGCCTCGGTCACGTGTCTTACCTCCATCCGCTACCTTCTTAAAGGGGCTGCTCCGGCCGCTAACACGTAATACATTACCGCTAAATCTAAAACCGAAACCCCCAAGCCGACAAAATGAACAAAAAACAGCACAGTGGATTCACGTTTATTATTATATTTAGAAAATAAATATAATTTTATAATAAATCGTATCATTTTATTTTGTTTTATTTATCCGCCACTCCTTAAAGGCCGGTCCGTGAAAATCTTGTCAGACATTAAACCGGTCAGTGGTGCAAAAAAGGTTGGGGACTGCTGATCTGATCTAAAGGATAATGAGGAGCTGAGCTTTTCAACTGACCAACCATAAACACTTTCAAATGAACGTTTCTTTTTCCCCCCCCTGTATAAAAACTCTGTTCATCTGAGATGTTTTCTGACCACATTTCTAATGCTAATGTACCAAGAAAAGCTCAAATGAAGTGTTATAAAGTCTAAATTACATGTTGATACACATTTGACTTTTTGAATTTGCACCTAAACTGCTCTTGAAGATGAATGAAGAAATGAAACACTGTTTTGTTACTGTGTAGGTATGTGACCCATCTGATGAAACGTATCCAGAGAGGGCCAGTCAGAGGCATCTCCATCAAGCTGCAGGAGGAGGAGCGTGAGAGGAGGGACAACTATGTCCCAGAGGTATCTGTTTTTTTTTTGCCCCACTGGAGCATTTTTACGTCCTGTTTACACCTGGTTGATTTGTGCGTCTTGACTCTAGATCACAGATGTTTATACGTGTAGTCAAATGCTTCTGTGATGAGAGCAGGAAATCTGATTGCTTTATCACGTGTTAATGTGAATTTTTATGCATGGAATTTATTTAGGTATCAAAAAAATCATGACCATTGAGCATGTCGTTCACGGACCACATGCGCTGCCTGTTGAGGATCAGAAAGATTTAGATGGATTTAGACGTCTAGATAATCCATATAGATAATCAAGTGTAAATGCGGCCTTATTCATCTGCTTCTAAGTTAGATTTTATTGTGTTGATCATGGCAGATCATTTATCAGGGCATCCAGGTTCTTAATCATTGGGGGGGAAAAGAATGATACTCTATTCACGTTTCTAGAGTTGTGCTAGGACCAGTTCGCAAAAGGTCATGGGTAAAAGGAACAAACTGGCGGTTGCAGTGGAGATGGTTTCGGTTGAAGTTTGGTTATTTTTCATTGTGGTGGTTGAAGAAATCCCATCATGAATTTCTTCTCGTCTTAGTATGACATTGAGACACGTGTAGATTTGAGGTCTCATGCATCGGTATTTTGAGTCGGGTCTCATTCAAAACCAAACCTCAAGGCGAATAGTGGTTTTATTGTGGATTTTATTGTGCATAGACGTGTTTTTAAAACAGAACAGGCTGCGCACTGGGTTCAGTATAAACTCTGAAGTGGAAACATATCCGATATTGTGCACAATGTCCAACATTGATTCTTTACAGATTTAATTCTGTCCATTTAATTTTTTTGTCAATCCCCACCCTTTAGCACCCAAATTGTACCCTTTGGACTCGTGGCTGATCGTAAAGGACACTTTCTGAATCAGAACTACTCATTTCCTAAACATAGTTTTTAAAATTTGTCTTCGATGCATTTGGATTGACGACTGAAGCATAATGGGGGAAGGGCCAAGTGGTCTCATTATGGGTTTTCAGGCAAAACATGAGCGAGCATGTTGGTTTCACTTGCCTTGTAGGCTTGCTATTTGCTAGTTTTTTTTTTCCCCTGCAAAACTCTGAAAAAGTTCTGTCCAATTTATGATTTTTAACCTTTAGCCTGGTCTTGTTTGAATGAAAAGAATAACATCTCCAGTTGGATGCTGAGAGGACATGTTTACGTGTGAAGACTTGGGATGCTGTAATGTGTAAAAATAATTTTTTTGTTGGACACTGCTTTAAAAGTAGTATCCTGACTGTTCATTTTATTTAATGCATGTAGTCCCTGATTTACGATGGAGATGCGTTCCGACTAAATTTGAAAATATATAATTTCGAGACATGACCTAACGTACTCAGGAGTCTTAGAGAATAATCAGTGCATAATTTGGCAAAACAGATTTCAGGAAAGTCAAGGAAAGGAAAAGTCTGTATAGATAAATATCGATTTATTTATTTTTTTCAGATTGTGGATTTTTGATTGTTTTTATTGTCCTACATCACACATTACTGATGTGCTCAGTGTGATTTGTTTTACAACCCAGTTTGTTCTGAGTAAATGCATTTGCCCCTGGATCTATTTTATTTATTTATTTATTCTCCCACCACTACCTCGACCACTATTATATATTTTTGAGACACAGTCGCAAATTATTAGTGTATTTTTTTATTAACCTATAGGAATATCAAGTTTTACTGAATTTCAGCTCCCCTAATGGGAAAAGCCGAAAGAAGACGACGATGACTGAATTTCAGCTCAATTTCTATTCCTGTTGCAACAGCATAAATTGTAACTACCACTGAGTGGAAGTGAAAATATCTTTGGATAAAGTTTGTAATTACAGTGGAAATAATAGTCAGCACATATTTGCTGCTTATATTTATTAATATAGTGTGTGAAAGCATGGGTTCTCTTCGAGTGCAGAACTTTGATCACAGTTGTGATGTGCTGATTGTACAGTGCCATTTCTTTATGCAGAAATCATTGACTTATGCGTTATTGAAAATGTGTGGTTATTGATGCGGCTTTTGATTTTCATATGATTTACTTGTACATGTAGGGCATGTGAGATGCACACACAGTGGTTTTGGTATTAGCTGGGTGTTTGGATATCATGCATGTATCAAGGCAGATGGTCAGTAAATCCGCTCACGGTTGAGCAACTAATCCCAGATTATAGAATTGCAGTTGGACATGTGTGTAATAATTTAGCTCCAATGCAGACCCTGTATCGAAAGTGACTGTGGTCTCTGGTTGCCAGGTCATTGATACTACAGGAAAAGAAATCTGAAAGTCTTTCCCGTGTTTGCAGGATTTTGTTCCTGTCAAACCCTGTATCTTTCACACACAGTTTTTTTTTTTTCTGTCAGGCTCCTGGAGTCCTGATATCTCATGGATATTTATTGCGTTCCCTGCTCTCAACAAGATTCAGCTCCTCAGCAAAACCTGATCTCGTTAGAAACGAGCAAGTGTCTTCAGCAGGCAATTCATTTTCACTAAATAGTAATATTTCTCTCTACAGGTTTCTGCTCTGGACCAGGAGATCATTGAGGTGGACCCTGACACCAAGGAGATGCTCAAGCTTCTGGTATGTTTAATTTCATCTTATGAAAGGAAGTGGTGTCCTGGGAGACCCTGTATCGAAAGTGATCATGGTTTCTGGTTGCCAGGTCATTGATACTACAGGAAGAGAAAACTGAAAGTCTTTCCCGTGTTTGCTAGACGTGTTCTTGCCAAACCCTGTATCTTTCACACAAATAGTCTGCACACGTCGTCGTTACTTAACCCTTTTTTTTTTTTTTAATGACTATAAACACCTCGGATGCCATTTTCAGGAATGGCATCCGAGGTGATGTTTAAAAAATGTTTAAAAAATGCCTCTTGTGGATTTACTTAGTTGTGTGTGTTTTGACAATGAAGTTGAAGCTCCTCAGCACACAGCAGACTAGTTACACACCCTGATACCATTTTGTGTTTCAGGAGTCGAGTTATTGACTTAAGTATGGCAGCAGGAAAAAACCTTAACTATGAAACATAATTCAGAGAATTCAGTTCCTATCTGAGAACATCAAATAGAAACAATTGGTATTAGTTTTCCAAATGTCTTCATGTAGTAATATATTTTATTCAGGTAGCCATAGTCCAGGTCCAATTTAATAGTTCAGAAATTAAATCTGAACCGAACATACATTGGCTGGTGGCTCTCATGCAGTATTGGGGGTATCTCCTCTTTCGGCTCGTCTCTGTTCTTTGTATACGTAATCTTTTTTTTTTTTTTTTTTTTTTTTTATACACTGTCCTGGTGTTTGCTCTTCAAATCTGATGTCAATCATGTTACTGAGATAAAATTGCATACGTCTGTGGTCTATAATAAATTACTATTTTGTAGGCATTAATGCACAAGAAATTAGAAATCCTTTAATGTCCTCTGCAGGCTTCTGTAGCTTAAATATTGACCTGTTGTCTACTCTGATCATGTTCTCAATATATCTGATATTTCAGATTAAACTGAGAGGTACAGAAGATAATTAAGTCAGGAGTTACTGATTACAGGACCGTTTAGATTTATGATAGTAAATGTGCAGTCTTATTTTTAATTTAAGCGCCTTGGGCAACCTGGTTTTCCTTGATTTCTTTTCTATAAGTTGTGGTGTACAAATTTTGTGTGTTTTGTCTTGCAGGATTTCGGCAATCTGTCCAACCTGCAGGTCACCCAGCCAACAGTCGGCATGAACTTCAAGACCCCTCGAGGAGTCTAGGTGTTTGTAATATATCTCATAATAAAACTCTGGAAAACAAAGAGCTCGAGTCTGTTTGCTGGTTTATTTTGTACTTGCGCTTTGAGGTCTCTGCTGAAATCTAACGATGCACCACAAACACTTCTCTGAAAAGGGACTTTGCCCTAATAATTCACTTTAATGAGTGTGTGTGAGATCTTCTGCCTGGCTTAAAGTTTCTGGGATTTAAGAGTCACCTCTGCATCCTACAGAAGACAGAGACACTCTGGTGGTACACATTTATACCTTGCTTTAAAAAGGTACATTTTTAATCCAGTTTCCTTGAAGTTTTTAAATTCAGGTTTCTGAGCAGGAGGTTAAACTGGTTATATGGTGCAGGTGTTATTAGAGCAGAGGTCAGCTGACCTTGTTATTAATTAGACCGATGTCTGACCTGATCTGTGTACAACAATAAGCCATAACATTAAACACACCTGCCAAATATTGTGCAGGTCCCCATTCTGCTGCCAAAACACCAAATTGTGAGCAGCAGATCTTCCAAGTCTTAATGGTTGTGAGGTGGGTGTTGAACTTTTGTTCATCCCACAAACTCCTGATCTGATTAAAATCTGGGGAATTTGAAGGCAAATTTGACACTTCAAGCTGCTTTTCAGGTCATTTAAACCTTTTATTTTCCCAGTGTAGTAGTGTGCATTATCCTGCTGATACACATCACCTGCCTGAAGCACTGCTTTATGGCCTGTGTCACCCGGATAATGCCCCTCTTTCATTCTACAAAAGTGGTTCAGGAATGGTGCTCGGAACGCCAAACGGCTCAATTGAAATCTGGGGAATTTGGAGGCCAAGTCGACTCATGTTCTGCAAACCTTTTCCAGAACAATATTGAGTTTTACTGCCAAGGTTTGGAGAGGTAATGCATGTTAAAGTAGCACCCACCTATGTGTTGCCCATGGCCTCCTACTGCATCCACTGGTTTGCTTTCTATGTATTGGGCATCCTGGTGCCTGCCTTTCTGAAGGACCCAAGAATTTGACTGTCTACATGATTCACATACCTACCAGTCTTCTGTTCATCACATTGAGGCCCAAAAAGTGGCTCTGATCCTCCTGCATTTGTCATGGCTGATTGGTGTAACTCAGGGGTGTCCAATCTTTTCCACAAAGGGTTGATGTTTGGTGCAGGTTTTCATCCCAACTGAGCAAATTCTACCTGTTTGAATATGATCATTTTCATTTCCACTGACTATCCGGTGTGGATTTGTTTTGTCGGAGTGAAAGTCTGCACCCACACCAACCTTTTTTTTTTTTTTTTTTTTTTTTGAATAAAGACATCCCAGGTGTAAATGATGATCCAGGTCACGTTGTGCAAACAAGAACAAAAAATTCAAATTCTGCATTTCCTGTCGGTGGATATTGTTTGTGACTCCTGTGCCTGACACCACACTGAGCTGGGACCTGTACCCTTTTTTTCCTTTTTAACACACCATTTAATGTAGATCTTCGTCCCATTAGATGTTTATCCTGAGGAATACCAGAGTGAGTCCTAATGAGAAAGTAGATCCTGGAGAAAACATGCACAGTGTAGTGTTGAAAATCTGACCGAGAGCGGAGAAAAAAATGAGCCATTAATTTATAATTTTATTAAATCTGTGAATGAAAAACAGACAAGAGATGAAACTGAATGTTGGGGAAGAACAGTCAGCGTGGCTAAAGTGAGCGATCAGGAGCTTTTGGTGCAAAAATTCACTATTATTGCAAAAATGTTTGATCAAATTTGATCAGCATCACACTAGTCCATACAGAGCAGCACTGTTCACTCTAATGAAGGAGGGAGGAAGAGAGAGAGAGAGAAAGATGACTAAATTAAAAAAAATAGAACGAATGGCAATAATAATCATAATTACAAAAGCAATTAAAACATCTCTAAACGGACAAAACACAATCACCTCAATAATAAGACGATATTCTGTCACCGTCACAACATCAGAAGTTCTTTTTATTCATGTATTTTTTTTTATATTGTTTTTAAAAATACTTCACCATCTACTTATACTTTTTTTATTGCGAAAATAGGTGATGGGAGATGGAGCTGGAGGGTGGAAGAGGGTCGTTGGCACTGAAAGCGAGCTGTAGTGTGTGTGGGTTGTGTCTCACGCACGCTCCAGCAGGTAACTCCATACAACGAGGCTCCTCCCTTACTTAAGATGTTTCGCACTGGAGTAGATGTGGGGGTTGTAGAACGCTCTGCAGCGCTCCGTACACTGATCATAATCCCTGAACAAACGCAAGCGCGACCTCAGAACCGGACTGATTTGGGGCGTCACCTGATGGTCACGTGATGATGCTGTGGAGAAAACCTTTTTTTTGTTTTGTTACGTTTTATAATGGTAGGAAGCATACATGTTAGTAACAGTTGTGGAATGCTTAAAGAGTACGGCCCAATGAGAACCTCGCCATCGAGGTTTCGACCAGTTTTTCTTTTTTTCTTTTCTAAAACAGCTGAATGAAATGAACGAGAGTGAAATGCACACACTTCTCCTTTCCATCAGGTTCTCCATGCTTTCGTGAGCTCGGAGAAACACCACAGAGAATTGAAGTCACAGACTTTTTGTTTTCCTCCTTCATTTCACACGCACTATTCCGTAGATAAACCGGAGAGAACGGTGCGCCTTTCTGTGTTCGGAGTCTCCTGTGTGTCTGCATGAGCCTGAACAGTGACATGCAGCCCTGATGGAGGGAGGTGGTAGATGTTGGGGTTGAGAGAGGGCTGTAAACAGGTCTGTGGCAGAACTTTGGCTCAGGGGGCTCTGTCTCTGTAAGGGGAAGACAGGCTGAGAGAGAGAGGGGGGAGGGGGGGGGGGGGGGGTGTAGGGGTAGAGAGAAGGAGAGAGATGTGAAAGAGATGGAGAGATATTTCCATCCGGAAAGGTAATAGCTGTAACACTGGCATGCGTCCACCTTGATCGGTTCCACCAGCTCACAGTGACGATGATGTATGAGGTCCCTTGATGTGTTTGGAGCCAATTGGAGTTTGAACACTGGAGCATTGAGGCAAAGCAAACACAGTTATTTTGAAGGTAGTTCAAGGAAAGTTTGGCTTAAAAAAAAAATAATAATAAAATAAAATTTTAGCCTGAACATTAAGGACACTGATTTGGTTATAGACTATAATCTTCTAAATCTGTTTAATGCTCATTCATCCATCCATCCATCCATCCATCCATCCATCCATTCATTCCTTGGTAACCAGTTAATACTGGTCACGATGGGTCCATGGTCGATCCAAATCTGGAATACACTCTATACACACATTCATACATTTTTGAAAGTCTAGGGTTAAATTTATCGGTACTGTGTGTGGGAAGAAACCCATGTGGACAAAGAGAGCGTGTGGAACTTCACACAGACACTAACCCGAGCTCAGGATCGAGCCGGGGACCCTGGAGCCGGCTGCTGTGTCTCACAATGCTTATTTTGATTCGACACATTTACACTCCATTGCTCTTCCATTGCATATTTCTTTTCACGTCATTTTTACAGGATACAAAACATCACACCGGTCATTTATCCGAAAAATGGAATCCGAATTAATGAGCAGCACTCTGTGTGTTGTGTGTGTGTGTGTGTGTGTGTGTGTGTGTGTGTGTGTGTGTTTGTGTGTGTGTGTCTGAAGGTGCAAAAGAGTGGAGAGTCAATGCAAATTTCCACCTGTAGTAGCTCACGCCACATGGTCCAGTCTTACATTAGTCCACACACAAACCCTTACTTTCCCATTCTCTCTCTCTCTCTCTCTCTCTCTCTCTCTCTCGTTCTCTCCTCCTCTCTCCCGCTCATTCACTGTCTCTCTGACCTCTTTCTCCCCCCAGACTGAGAGCAAGATGCAGTCCCAAAGCCTGCCACTAGGGGGAAAGAGCTAACATCGGAAAGGTGCTACGAGTTCAGCCACGGATGATTGAGGCAGTCTCTTGCAGAGGCGCGTTTTTCTGGAACCATCTCCAGCATGGGCAACAAGAAGTTTGTGAAGTGGCTGGCGTCCTCGGGTGACCAGCCGTACTTCTCCACCAGGACGTCGAACAGAGACCACGGCTTTAATTTAGTGATGTGCCGCAACTCACCTACAGAGAGAAACGGAGAGAAAACTGGATTTAGAGCTGAAAGGAAAAAAACTCATTTATGATCAGCAGCCACAGACTTTACTCATGATGAAATGATGTTTTGAATAACAACGTCTGGGTTTTTTTTCTGTCTGCAGATGGTCCACGGTGCAGTCGGCAATCAGCGAACTACGCTGAGCATGTGCGATGACTCTCTTATTATATGACACAAAAAGAACACAATGACCAGTAAAAGATATAAACTGGTATCAGCGACACGACCATTATTCCTGCTAATCCACTGAGCCGCGCTAATATTTAACATTCACAATTTCACAATGGGTCACTGTTAAACCTGTCGAATGTCTGCGCAAATCCGAATGGCAGTAGGAATATTGACATAAAATGATATATCGATAACATCAATTAGACGATATTTTGCTGACTCCTTAAATTTTCGATATGCTACATACACTCTGTGTGGTGGTCAGTTCACAGCAGTGACAGAGATTAATCTTTTCCAATATGCTTAAATGTATTTTTACTTTTTATGGCCATTTTTTTCCTTTAGAAAGCCATTGTTTCTAAACGTGTGCATCATCGTTTGAGTCTAATTCTTACTTTTAATCAGTCAGTTAGAATAATAAGACATTTTGGCTGTTTCCAAGCAAATACAATTTGTATTTAATATTTCAATATGAATATAATATACATTTTATAATATACATTTAAATAGCTTTTTTTTTTTTGTTGTTTTTTTGGGGCTGAGGCACTTTTCGTATGATATTGATTCACTATATTAATTACACATTTTCTGCCTCCACATCTAGAAATTTGTGATCATTCGAAATGCAGCTCAATAGACTGAATCATGCAGCGAAATAACGCACTCTAAATGCACACACGCACGACTCTAACCTACTGAACTTCATCATGTAATGTATGAATGCACTCTGTGTTTTTTTTTTGTCAAATCGCACATCGTTAAAACATCGATTACGATATTATCTTAGACGGCCATGTTTTTACGTTTATTATGTCATTACATCATTATGAACAGAACCGGGTTCGCGAGGAACAGATTTTTTGATGTATCCCTGCCCCTCATGTATGGTTAATCCTGAAATTTTGCACGATCTAACAAATGTCCTGTGTTAACCTTTCAAACAATCTTGCGTTACAGCCGTTTAAGTAAATTAGGCTTAATTTAGGGTTGATTGGCATGTGACAGCCATATTGTTTTCAAGTTTTTGATCGTTTTTTTTTAGGTCTCCACTATTGTGTCTAACCTGAAATCCAAATAGCTTTTGCACATAAGGCAAAATCTAAGTAAGGGGAGAAAAATAGCTCTTTTTACAGCGCAGTTCTCGGTGGGACGTGCGGTTCTGAAAGAAATAGGCCAAAAATAAAGATTGGGTTTTTGTATCACCATCGGGCCTATTGTCTGTCCCTTTTTGTACTTGAGTACTGGGGGCTAAACTGCATCTTTCCTTCAAATTTTCTGTTTCTATATTTTGTGGTATTTGTTCTCCATACTGTTTTAGTAATAATAGTAATAAGACAAAGAAATATCCTAGAAAATGTGATAGGTTTCTAGAACCTTTGTTGCTTGGACCCCCAAACAAGACTCTTTTGATCCAAATGAACACCAGGATTAATTAATAAGCATCAGCTTTCAGCACCATCACAGTATTTACATGAGAATTCTGCTACTGGTATCAGATTTGAGGTGAAAAAAAAAGTATTTGGGGGTTTGATTTTACAGGCCTCGGGGTCGGGGAACCTCACTAGTTTCTGCTCCAAAGGTAGCAACTAATGTGCTTCTCAAGAATGACAGCAGTGGAGTATTTGATTTGGTGGTTGGTTACATTTATAGAATAAATCAAACTTGACTTGTGTGCACGAGGCAAGCCAGCAAAGTGAAAGATTTCCAAGCTTGTGCTTCCTGCTTGAAAATGTAAATATTTTAAATAACACTACATAAATATTAACATCATATTCACATAGCAAAAGAAATATTATCCCGTATGATTCTACTTTGCTGCATGTTCACTCTGTTGATATAATGAAATTTTAGATTTGCCCTGAAGTTATTTAATACAATAATTACCGTCAATGAAGTGCTGAGGAAATGCAAAGCAGGAACGCTTCCAGGAACTGTATAGTACTTCATCAGGATTTTCCAGGAGTTCCAAAACTTGTAAATTTAAGAACATCAAAAGAGTTTGAAGACTGGCCTTGTCCTTCAGCCCTGCCATCTAATATTTTGTTTTCCTAATCAGTCCTAATCAGATACACCGATCAGGCATAACATTCTGACCACCTGTCTAATATTGTGTTGGTTCCTCTTCAAAAACAGTCGTGACCCATCGAGCATTAACAGCATTAACTTCTTCAGCAATTTGAGCTACAGGAGCACGTCTGTTGGATCGGACCACACGGGGCAGCCTTCGCTCTCGTGTGTATCAAACCTTGGAGCACTTTTGATGTATACTGACCACTGCAGAGTGCAGGGAACAGCCCACAAGAGCTGCAGTTGTGGAGATGCTCTGACCCAGTCGTCCAGCCATCACAATTTGGTCCTTTTCAAATTCGCTCAAATCCTTACCCCATTTTTCCTGCTTCTAACACATCAACTTTGAGGACAAAATGTTCACTTGCTGCCTAATAATATCCCACCCACTAACACGTGCCATGATAAAAAATAATCAGTGTTATTCACTTCACCGGTCATAATGTTATCATTTTTATAATGTTATGCCTGTTCAGTGTATGTGATTTTGTACATGGAATGCTGGGACTCCTGTCTTAATGTTTTCTTCTTTTACTCTAAGATTTGGTTCCTGTACAGCTGAAGATGAGGAGCTCTATTACCTTTCTTTGAGAAGAACTCACGGCTGTATTTCCCTGCAGCGATGACTTTACGTGGGACTTTCCCCAGCAGCTCCATAATCAGAGCGATGTGGTCTGACCACCACACACACACACACACACACAAACACACAGGCAACAAAACACACACGTAGACATGAGTAAATCATGCACACACACTTGTGCAGGAGGACGAGTAGATGCATGGCAGTTTAGCTCGTGAACAGACAGATACGGTTCCGTGAAGTCCTCAAATCCACATTAGTGGCGAATTTGCTAACAGCTAACAGATACTGTCTGTACCAAGTGGGACTGCGCATGTATTCGTCCTCCCTAAGTGCTCCTACAGCTACCTCTCCGGTTGAAGAACTCCCGAGAATATTTTCCAGATAGAGCAAAGTGGCGTGGAATACAGCCCAAGAGCTCTATGATGTGGGCTATGTGATCTACAGAAGCAGAGGCAGAGAGGAGAAGAAAAAGTAGATGTACAGGGAAAACAGTGCAGAAGTATGGATGACATGTTGAGAAGAGAAAAGGGAGGAGGAGGAGGAGGAGGAGGAGGGAGAGGAATTAGAGAGAAGACAGAGAGAAAGACAGAGTTAGTAATACGGTGATAAAGTACAGCGATAAACACAGATTAACTGGAGAAAACATACAGAGTAACATTCCCCATGCTTAGCTGAATTTATACAAGCCATTAATTGAGTCCAGTCCTCCAGCATCATGCTATTTTTAGATATGTGTAAGACGCTGGTTTGGGTGTGATGCTGAGGAAATAGTGCAGAGAATCAACTTGATGAGGAGGATGAGAAAAAAAATTCATGGCCTACAGGGAACATTGGCCCAAAACAATCTGATCTGAGATGGGATCTCATACATTTCTGTTGCTAAATTTCTGCATTTGGGTTTGTTGCAACCTGAACACATTTGCAAAATTGCCTGAAATTCCTTGGTTAGGTTCCACCAAACAGCCATTTCTGATCAGGTAATTTTTACTATGCTTATATGTTGCTGCTGTATCATTTTGGGCTTGTGATGATGGAGCGACAATTACTAACGCAATTAGTAATTAGTAGCATAACTCTATATTTCACTTTCTTTTTCTCATCCATGGACAATGTTCCCTGACACCCTGGTCAAGAAAATATGACCATAGAACTCCAATTTTATCGTTCCTACACTGGCTACCTGTTAAGTTTCAAATCGACTACAAACTACTGCTACTTACTTACAAAACACTAAATATTTTGGCTCCCATGTATCTATCCAGTCTTCTAACACGCTACAATCCGTCACGCTCCTTGAGATCTCAAAACTCTGAACTTCTAGTAGTTCCTAGAATAGCAAAGTCCACTAAAGGTGGAAGAGCATTCTCACATTTAGCTCCTAAACTTTGGAATAGTCTTCCTGACAGTGTTCGAGGCTCAGACACACTCTCCCAGTTTAAGTGCAGATTAAAAACTTATCTTTTTAGCAAAGCCTACACATAACACACATCATATCATAACCTTGTGCTCCACTACATTTGATCAAATGCACATTATCAACTTGTGCTTGTTAATATCATGAACAGCAGCTACGCTAATTCCTCTCCACTGCTTCTCTTTCTCTACCCATCCTGAGGCATCCTGAGGTTACGCCAAATCCAGTCACGTTCCACCTCATGAAGATTATGGACCGTCAAAAAAGTAGATGCCGACCCTGCAAACATCCCGGACCATCTAGAGACGTACCAGCGCCATTAAGATTCCACTTCATATAAAGTTTCATATTGGACCTTTTCAAATCGAGGCTCTGGCATGGAGGAGTTGGTGTTGGATCTATAATGATCTCAGATGTTGAGTTGCTTAGTAGCTCCTGGTTCCACAACTTCAACTGACAGTATAAGACGGTAGAAAGGACATTACTCATAATCACACACACTCCAGTGCTCATGTTAGTTCTCACTCTCTAGTGTTTTGTATTGTTTAAAGATTTATAATCACACTCTTGATATCACCCAAATGAGGATGGATTCCCTTTTTGAGTCTGGTTCCTCTCATGGTTCATTCATCTAAGGGAGTTTTTCCTTGCCACAGTCGCCCCCAGGCTGCTCATCAGGGATAAATTCACAAATCTCATTTAAATTCTTAAGTTCTGTGAAGCTGCCTTCAGACAATATCCATTGTGAAAAGCGCTATAGAAATAAACTTGAACTTGAACCCTCTACATCTCTATTTCTCTTCCTAACAGCAGCGCCCACTATCACCAGAGACACTGCTCAGATAATCACAAGTAATCACTGCTACTACGTAGTAATAATAATGATAATATTAATAATTCTCTCGGTGGGTTGAGGACGGGGCGAGGGCAAGCGTGGCAAAGGGGCAGAGGCGCTCACTGGCGCCCCCAGCTGTTTATGCCCTAGCCGACTGCCTATTTTACCCATGCCTAGAAACGGTGCTGATCGAGCGATGAAAAATTAAAGGATATAGAGTATGTGTGTGGTTAGAATGCATGGGGTTCGAAAAGACTGAAAGGTTGAGATTGAGTTAAAAACAATGGAGGAGAATGGGTGAGACTGAATTAACGTTTGGCTAAAAGAAAGGAAAGGGTGAAATGAGGAACTTAGTGGTGAATGTTAGTTAGAGAAATCTTAGAAACCAGGCACATAAACTTTAAATGTACAATTTAATTCTACAATTATATACACTCAAAAACTAGCCAGAAAAGTACAAATGTGGTACAGCAGTAAATAATTACCATAACCATGCTATAGCAGCACAACCATAACCAAATGAATGTAGTAATAAATGTATTAATATATTAATAGTAACAAAACATGATTGTGAGCTGAGATTTACCTTCATCACGCGAATAGTCCTCTCCTGAATGTGGCTCGAATAGATAGTCTCCAGTTGCGAGCTCAAACGCCTGAATGGGACAGAAACAGGAGCGGTGAACAGCCTCTAACTGGAGCACGAGCGATGGCTGACACATAACTGCAGTCCAATTATTGAACTATGTTTAAGTATTCACAAAGCTCAAATAACATAACTCTTATATGAAATATTCATCCAGTCTATTAAAAAAAAGCTTATTTCTAGTTTTAGTTCTATTTCTTCTAGTAATCCCTGTAAAAAAACAAATTACATATAAAAGTGTATCAACAAGTCCCTCTCAAATCGTGTGCATACAATTCTGAATTTACACCAAACAGATCGGATACTAGATTTAAGGAATGGATAGATAAGGAGAAAATTATTTTTTTGTAATATAATAAAAAATAATACATTATCCAGTTTTAAAGCACTTAAAGGGAAACTTTCTTAAGAAACAAGATTTCTATACAGCCATTTTGTTAATATGAAGATGATGATAGGCATAATGGAATTATTCAGAAAAGCATATAACTCAGGTAAATGAATGCATATTCAAATGTCTGTTAAATCTTAAAACACACTCGACTCCTTATATTAAAATGAAGTGTGAGAAGGAAGGAGGGATTATTATAAAATTATATATATAATATATAATATATTTAATATATAATATAATATATAATATATAATTATATATAATTATATATAATTATATAATTATAAAAATTATAAATTATGGTAAAAACATTTACCATGTTTTCTGGTACTTATATGTTATTATGGACTATTGGTGAAGAATACATATTGCTTTACAGGATATTTTTAAAAGTGTAATACCTTTTGAGAGTAAAATCCTACTTTTTGGAAAACAAATACCCCAGAATTGGTTAAAAGTAGATAAATATTGAATGAATATATTGCTGATGGCTGTTAAAAAGAGTTTTACCCAAAACTGTTTGTCACAGGAGAGTCCTACACTGAATGCAATGGATGGAAATCACAATGGATGTTTATAAAATTGAGCAAATAAGAGCATTTGTAAATCATAAACTAAAACAATTCGCTTTGTACTGGGAAACATGGACCAAATATGCTACATCTCATAGACCTGATTAATTTTTTTTTTATAAAAATTATGGTGTAAAGACGTGAAAGATCGCTCCCTACAGCATTTGTACTTTTTTTTTTTCTTCATCGATATTTCTGATGAGCATATGTCCAGTGAACAAAAATGTAATGTGTATATCTATATATGGGAGTTTTCTGATATGTAAACGTGCGGGTATAGATGTATGTGTGTTCATACATAAGTGTATTCAGTTGTATTATGTCTGACGTACATCTGATAAAAATATACTGTAACTTTTTATTTGATAAAAAAGTGTATCAACAATCTGATCCAATTAGTGATAAATTTGTTACAAGGTTATGCTTCAATATAAAACACAGCCGTATACGTACAGAAGCTTAATGTTTAGTATTTAAAACATACCATCATGTCCCCCCATAATAAATATAAGCAGTTATTAATAAGCATCACATAAATTAGAGCTAGTTTTTAGCCTGAGGAGACTCAGTTGAGAGCCAGTTATTTCACTTCTGGGACATGCGACATGCATTTTCCTGCCAGCTATTGATTAAGGCTCTGCGAGAGGCTTGAATGTTTTTGTAAGTCGGAAGAAGGCTAATTATGGTAATTCTGGGATGACTTTGACAGTACGTTTGCCTAATTATCATGTACAAAGACCATCAGAAAGAGACGATCAGATATCACTTATTCGTTTTGACAGCTCCAGTGATTGACAAGAAGAATATAAAAAGCTGGATAGATCTAACTGATCAGTGTTTGTGTTTCTGTGCTATTGGCTGATGCAAATATAGTCCTGTGCTAGTTCTGCACACTGTAATGAATATGCACACATAGACTCGGTTTACTGCTTACCATACAGGCAGTGCTCCAGATGTCTGCAGGAGTGCTGTAACCAGCTCCGATCAGGACCTCAATGGATCGGTACTGCCGTGTCTGAATGTCTTCTGTGAAGTGCTTGTGCTGGAAACAAAAGAGAATCAGTGATTCGGCACTGTCTGAGACAAACTAGCAGACACTGGACTTTCAATAGTATTAAATAGTTATCTTTTAAATAAGGTCTCACACTCATACTCACTTTGTGTGACTGATCTGTACAAACCGGACTCAATACACATCATACACTTCGCACACCCATGATTCAGTACCACTCACACTAATCATTACCGCAAAATGTTTACATGCCGTTTTTGCACATCTTCTGGGATTGCTGCTATTTGTTCTTTTGCACAATATTCTGTCCACATTTTTTTTTGCCACTGTTCACTTTATCTTGATTGCTGCTATTTGTTTATTTGCACAATATTCTGTTTACATTTTTCTGCTACTGTTCACCTTATTTTGTTACGACAGGTTTACTGGCAGAGCTATTTTGTGTTTTGTGTATTGTCTTGCACTGTCTTGTGTTGTCTTGCACTGTCTTGTGTTCTTTCTGCACTGTTTGCACCAGGTTGCACACATGCACTTTATTTGGCAAGGATTTTTCTACTAGTTCTTGGCCCTGTGTTTTTCTGTTTCTGTGACTGTTGTTTTATGTTGTTGAATGCAGCACCGGGGTTCTGGAGGAACATTGTTTCATTTCACTGTGTACTGCATCAGCTATATATGGTTGAAATGACAATAAAAGCTTCTTGACTTGACTTGACTTGAAGTATTTTGTATATACACTCAAAGTATTTTTATTTTTTTTTTATTTTTTTTTTTTTACATGCATTTCTTCTCACATCATGTTCAATGTGTCACCAAGTTTTATGTGGACACTCATAGACGTACCTGCGTTTATGTGGGTGGAGTGACATAACAACAAATGTGACATCTAACATTTCATTTTTAAACCCATTTTAGCTCCAAATTTACAGCCACTTGGTACCCTCTTGACACCTTTGGTCAAAAACTCTGTCCACACATCTTTTACACCCACACGTTGAACTTGTAGAAATAGCTCAAAAAAGCGTGCTCCCTTTCCTTATGCCTTGCTGTAAATAAAACTACATTTCAGTGCATTTTTCCAGCATTTTTAAAATACAGTATGGACAACAAGGCTGGTTTGAGAGCAATAACAAATGGAATGGAATGTACAAGATGTTGTGCAGAAATGCTGTATCATGCAGAATGACTGCATCACATAACAGCATTTTCCACCTCATCCCACAGATGCTCAAGAGAGTTAAGAGCTGCAATCTGTGCAGGCCACTGAAGAAATGTAAACTCGCTGTTATGTGCTTGAAACACTCGGTGGTGATACGCTATCAAGCTGGACGTGTGCATAGCTTAAAATTATGACGTTCTGATACTTCCATCGGCATAATATGTACAAGCTTTTTCCAATCCTGTTTTGTTTATTCATTTTCTGATTAAATGTTCTAGTGACTAATTTTGACTTCTCAATATGGTTATTTGACTACAGTTTAAGTTTATTTTTACAGATTCTTAAGCGAATTCACCCCGGATGGGAGGCCAGTCCATCACATGACACTATTCATATACAAATTCCATGGTGGGTGAAGTACACAAAGCATGTAGTTGAGTTAAAGTAGAGATCCACTCTGTAAAATATTACTGCAGCAAAATGAAAAGTGCTCCCTTTAAACTTTCAATTGAGAATAAGTACAAAAGTATTTGTCTTTAAATGTAATTAAGCATCCAAAGTACTATGATTTATTATGGCTATAATGTTCCTAATATAAATTTTGTCACAAGACTCTTTGCTTTATCATCTCAGTTTATGTGAAAAGACTCTAATGTTACTCTTAGAACACCATCTATTAATAGAATGATATTAATGATTCAAACACTGATATATCCATTTAAATGATCATGAGCCCAAAAATCTTTTCAACTACTTAAAAAAAAGCACAAATAAGGCCACAGGTCGGCCGGATTTTTACCCCATAATGACGCCAGCCACATGATTTGAAAGATTTTTGTAAAGATGAAGGTGTGTCTAATAATCTGGCCACAGATTAGACTGAAAACAAAATGACACCACATATTTTATTTTGCTTCCCGGGTAAGTTTTGGAAATTCATGGATTACAAATCGACAAAACAAATCATCTTACCACCCAGCAGGCATTGCCCAGGTCTGCTATTTTAACTCGGAGAACGTCAGCATTGCGAGGGTCCAGAGGATTCACCAGTAGGTCAGCTGCCCGTGCTTTAGCTGAGGGAACAAGTACAGAGCTGATTAGAACATGTTTAGTTATTAGAACAATACTGTAAGCATAATCTGGCTAAATTACTCTACTAATTTAGACTACTGATCATGTCTTTTCTGTCACACATATATCTTTAATGTCACTGTACAATGAGATCATTTGGAGCAAGTAAATAGATATACTAGAAGGACAAAAGTAATGGGACACCCGATTTCCCAGCCATATGTGGTTCTTTCCAAAAACGTTATTGTAAAGCTGAAGGCACACAATTGTGTAGGACGTTTTTGGACGCAGCAGCATGAAATTTTCCCTTTATTTGAACGAGGAAACCCAGACCTGTTCCAGCATGACAATACCCTTGTGCACAAAGCAAACTCCATTAAGATATGCTTTGCATGGGTTGGAGTGGAAGATCTCCTGCTATAAAGCTCTGAACTCAACCCTATTGAACACCTTTGGGATGAAAGTAAATGCTGACTGAACCCCAGGCCTCCTTACCTACATCAGTACCTGAATTTACTAACACACTTGTGTCTGAATGAGCACAAATCTCCACAAGCACACTCCAAAATCTACTGGCACATCTTCCCAAAAGAGTGGAGGGAATTATAATAGCAAATTTGGAACAAATGTGGAATGCGATGCTCAAAAAGCACATGTACTTGTACTACTTACTGTATATGACTAGGTGTCCATAACTTTTGGCAAAATAGTGTACCATCAAGAATAAGACAAATGATATAGAAAAACTAAAAACATTTTGTTAATATTGTACTATATCTATAATGCAGTATTTTACATAAAAAAAAACATTATTGCTGTATAATAAAAAAAAAATATGACCAAAACCTTTGCAATTGTCAGGAGTAAGCATACAGCAGTGTGTGTGTGTGTGTGTGTGTGTGTCAGTCACCTTTGGGAGTGTCTCCGGTGCTGGAGGATGAGACAGTGCGGCTGCGCTCAGCATTAGGGTTCAGGTTTGTTTCTTCTTCTTCGGCCTCGGGGTCTAGTGGGAGCTCGGGAAAGCGTGGTGCCGTGGCTCTGTGTCGAGCGCCATTACTGAGTGCTGCCGTCTGTCCGTTAAATAGCTCATAAGAGGCATCAGAGGCGTCCCGGTCAGTGGCACTGAGCTCCGACTCCACCAGCGGGCACAGCAGAGGTGAGGATGAGGGCACCACGGGCACAAGTTCGGATAGATGAAATGTATCCACCACTGCGTGACCGTTGGTTTTTAAAGTGTCATTGTGTCTCTCTGTGGAATTCCTAAGCTCTTGGACATCATCCTCGGCTTCATCGTCGTCATCGTCATCTTCGTCATCAGCTTGGTCTTCATCTTCCTCATCGCTTTCCTCTTCTCTTCTTTCCTCTTCTCCTATTGGCAGCTTAGGCTGCTCCTCTGTTGCACACTCATTTGTCTTTTGTTCCAGCTTCTTGTCACAAGATACGGCTTCAAGCAGGTCTGCTGCTCCCTTTGCATCCTCCTGACACTCTTCGGCTTCCTGCTGCTCTGGTGCTCTTTCCTGCTCCACCTTATCTTCTTCATTTTCTTCTTCTCGTTCCTCCTCCTCTTCCTCCTCATTTGCAGGGCTGTTGCTCGGTTCATGTGGTGGAGTGTTGATCTTAGTCGCCAGAGGGGGATTTCCATCATCGCGTACATCTGTGTTAGGAGATACATCACAGTCCTCCTCATCCTCCTGCTCTGGTTCTGAAGGAGCTGCACCTAGAACATCGGAAAAGAAGAAGAGAAAATGAAGGGTTCTCTTCTCAGACTAAAATGAATGAAGCAGCTAGAATCCTGTGTGTGTGTTTGCACACGTGTGTGTACACACTGAGGGGGCGAAGAGGAAGTTGGAGGTTTGCCTGTCTCTCTATTAACAGACCTTAAAGTGTCTCCGTCTACATTTATTTCCAGTTCAGTAACTTTGGACAGAGAGATACTCAATACTGAAATAGAACAGAATGGATTAAAATATACACTGACTGGTCTTTTTATTAGGCACATTCTCTTTTATGCAATTATCCAAACAACCAATTTGCCACAAATAGCAGCAGTGCAATGAGAAAAATCCTGCAGTTCTCCATGGGAAAATGTGATCTTGGCAACTTTAACCATTTTTGTTGGTTCCAGATGAGCTGGTGTGAGTATTTCATTGAGGGCTTATCTCCTGCACATACACAATAGATCTAAGAGGTTACATCCAGCTGCAGTTCTGCAGAAGAAAACCTTCTTTATGAGACAGGTCAGAGGAGAATGGCCAAAATGGTTTGAGCTGAGAGGAAAACTATAATAACCTTAAATAATAACCTTTACAACCATAGTAAGCAGAAAAAAAGAAGCACAGGCTGTAGTGGGAAAATGGGAAATTCACAGCATGAATGTGCAGCTGACGAATGCAGCAATTAGGTGTTGCAATTATTTTAACATGGACCGAAGTCTCGTAAGAATGATTCTATTATATTGTGAAGTCCACGACAAAGAGGGTTCCTGTCCAGTATTAGTAAGATGTTCCCAATAAAGGGATTAGTGACTGGATTTCATGTTAAGACTCCAAATAAACAATTAACTCTAGTGAGAGTCACTATTTTGTAAATCACAATTACATTGAATGTTAACATTTCTTAAGGTTTTTGTGATTTGTTTGTGAATTTGTGCAGCTCGGTGGTTAAAAATTTGGACTTCTGATCAGAAGGTTGTGAGTACAAATGACATCAGCACCAAGTTGGGCTCTCAACTGCTCAGCTTATGAGCTCATGAAATACACCTTTGACCTGTTTTAAAGAACTAGTTGATAATTCTTTTGATCTGATGCCGTACACTCGCCTTCATTAGTGAAATTCAAGATTCATCTGCACAATTAATCAATTCAAGTCACATTTACAAAAAAAAGTTTAATAGAAATTTTAGATGACAGATGATGACAACTGGTTTAACCATTTAGCAATTAATGACTTATGCAATGAACTGAGATGTTTTAGGGGTTAAGACTATTCAGGTGAAACCAGTATAACATATTTTGAATCAACAGGACATAAACAACTTTTGATCAATTAAATGAATGTACAAAAGCATTCACAATTTGATCAAAGCAACAAGAAATGCTTTTATGATGAGCACAAGTGACTAAATAATGTGGAGGTTGAATAAGTAGTTTTGACTCTTGACTTGACTTGAGAATTTCATTTACGATCTGAGAAACGCTCCAAAGCAACTGAGAAAAACTGTAATTAGCGTATGGTCAGCATCCTTATTTTCCAGTTGCCTAGCAACAGTGATTAGCATTCCCATGACCAACACTTGATGTATCATATGCACGTTTGCCATTTTAAAAGCACAGGTTCGCACATCCATGTGAGCACACCGCAAGAGCGAGTTCTTTCTAGAATCCTCTGTGCTCCACCTGCAGCTGCTGACCCACTTGTGCTGAAAGCTCTCTCTGTGTTGATTGAAGGCCATGTGATGGCTCCAGTAGTGATGAGGCAAACAAAAAAGGAAAATGAAGAGGAATTATAAAATACAAAGAGTATGGGACACCGACACAGGGCTGTCAGCTGAAAAGTGTATATCTGATATACACTATATGGACAAAAGTATTGGGACACTTGACTTTCCCAGCCATTTGTGTTTCTTGCCCGATCTGTTATCGCAAAGCTGAAGGCACACAGTTGTATCGGGGGACTTTGGATGCAGTAGCATTAAAAATTTCCCTTCACTTGAACTAAAATACCCAAACCTGGTCCAGCATGACAATGCCCCTGTGCATGAAGCAAACTCCATGAAGATATGCTTTGCATGGGTTAGAGTGGAAGACCTCCTTCTACAGAGATCTGACTTCAACTCTATTGAACACCTTTGGAATGAATTAGAAGGTTGACTGCACCCCAGGCCTCCTCACCTCACCTACATCAGTACTTGACTTTATAACACCATTGTGTCTGAATGAGCACAAATCTCCACAAGCACATTCCAAAATCTAGTGGATCATCCTCCCAGAAGAGGGAATTATTTGCTCTTATTGCTATTAGAGCAAATTGGAACTAAATGTTTAATGTAGTTCTCAAAAAGCATGTACGATATTTATACACCATACTTATGACCAGGTGCCCACAAACTTTTGACAATAATGTGTATTTTAATTATATTTTGTAGAGATAAATATAAAAGAGTGCCCATGTATCAACATTACACAGAAAAGGTTATGCTAAATGCTAACAATACAATTTGGATTTGTCAGATGTGTTAATACAAGCCTTCTGCACAAGTGTACAAAATAAATCTTAACAGATTAGCAGCATTAGCAATTTATTTGTATTTGTAAATAAATACCTGTTTGGTTTTTGCTGTTTTACCTGTTTGACCAAAGCTGTGCATAAATACACAAAAATCAAAGCAAACCTTGATTGTCTGAAGTTTCAGCTGTTTTAGATAAAGTCTAAACCCGAAATGTCTCAGTTATAATCAAGAACCACTCACATGTGTGGTTGGTTAATCTAACAGGCCGCTCCCTCTCTCCTTCTTCTTCCTCCTCGTCCTCTATGTCCTCCTCTTCGTCGTCCTCATCTTCACTCTCAGCAAGTGCCAGTGTGGGTCCTGGAGGCGGGTTTAGCCCCTCGTTGGTTTTCTGTTTTTCAGCCTCCCTCTCTAATGCCTCTATCTCCAGCATGCGTCTCTCCAGCAGCTCTGCCTGTCGCTTTTGCTTCTTCTTCAGCTTCTTCTTCTTGTTTTTGGAGATCTTCCCTACCTGTAGGGGGCACCAAACACAGTAATGAAACGAGCTTTACATATTAAACACAGTGATTTTGGACCATAAGAAATTTCCTTTTTTTTAGTTCATTAATTCAGCAGTGATTATGTCGGGGTCGTTATTGCTACATACCTGTTTGAGCTGTGGTGCTGTGCTCACTACAGAGAAAAAACAAAAAACAAATTAAACTACAGTCACCAAACCAGAACACAGGGCTGTAACCAGGATCACAATTCTTCGGTTCGTTCCTATGTTATGTTACCCTTCCCTTCTTCCATAAACTTCACTGTTAGACCATTTCATTTTATTGAATTAAATATTTATATAATAAATATAAAATACAGCATAACAACATGGTAGCAATACAAGTTTTAATAACCGTATCATGTTTATAGTAATTTATTAGTAAATAAATTATATTATAATTTAAAATTAAACTATATAATAATAAGTGCTTATTAAGAGCCAAGAGTTTGTAGCCTAAACTATTTACCTTACTGCGAATAAATAAAATGTATGTTTCAAAAACTGTCCCCAAGCATTCATGCATGACATGCAGTACAGCCACACATTTATATCATAAACTATTTGGACCAAAGTATTGGGACGCCTGACCTTTCCTGTCATACAGGTATGCGGTTCTTCTCCAAACTGTTTCCACAAAACCTGTACAATTGTACAGGACGTCTTTGGATGCGCTATAATAAAATTTTGCCTTCACTTGAAATTGAAAACCCAAACCTGTTCCAACACGGCAACGCCCCTGTGCACAAAGTGAGCTCCAAGAAGATATGGTTTACATGCTTTGTAGAGGAAGATCTTGTTGGCCTGCTATAGAGCTCTGATCTCATCCCTAATGAACACCTTTGGGATGAATTGGAACACTGATTGCACCCAGTCCTCCTCACCTCACCTACATCAGTACCTGACTTTACTAACACCCTTGTGACTGATGAACACAAATGTCCACAAGCACACTGCAAAATCTAGTGGAACATCGTTCCAGAACAGTGGAGGGGATTATAAGAGCAAATTGGGACTAAATGTGGAATGCGATGCTAAAACCATACCATACTTATGACCAGGTGTCTGCAAACATTTGGCAATTTAGTGTAGCTCTAAAGGATGTTAGCATGTAATTAGTACATTGCACCTCATTCAATATGAAGTAAAACTCTGGTAGCTTTAGGGTCCTTTGAGCTTGAAACATAATAGGCAGTTAAAACAGCTGATCATAGGCCAGTTGAAAAGTGATCATCACTACTTACTTTTTGCTAGTTACAGCCTTGCTAGCCCTCTTGCACTTTAACACATTATGCATAATATCAGAAATGAGTGCAATGTTTAGGCTCAAAGAGGATTTAATGGCACTGTCTGTCCTGTCTTTCTGTCCCAGTTCCACAAGCTGTTGGCTCTTCCTGACGCCTGGCTCACGTCATCTTCTCACTCCATCATGCAGTCCCACCCTGCTGAAGGCCACACAGGCAGCTCATCTATAGCCAGCATGTCCTTAAACACTTCATCAGTGGATCAGGGACTGTTCCCACAGCCATGTTGTCTATAATGATAAGAGTCTTGAATCCAAGACTTCAGTAAAGGTAATGCATTTTTGCCTTATATGAGCTGACAGATGAAAACCATGAGTAACTAGCGTGCTATGAGCTTGATGGCATTGCTTTCCTGAAAACACTGAGGCCAAATTCAGGTCAAGTAGTTTGTGGATAAATGTACAATAGCTGGAAGTGGAAGTGTATCTATCAACAATCTCTGAAGGGTAGTTTTCAGAAATTCAATTGAGTACAAAACAGGCGTTTTTCTGAGGTGTTTTCAAGAATTTTAACAAAGTGGTACAAAATATCACATGCAGATCAATAATAATTTCTGGCTTTTTCTATTACTTCAACCTTCATACTGGTGATACAAAAAAAAAACAAAAAAACAAAGGCTTAGGTTAGTTATTGTTTGTATTCTCTAGTCCAAACATAAGGCTTGCACAGGAAGGCACTTAAATTAGACTGCACAGGCAAAGATAATTATATCATTCACACTGTGAGGTAGAATATTTAAAGCATTTATCTATGTATCTTTCAGGGTTTCTGCAGGTTTTACAAAGTCAAAATTTAAGCCTTTCAAACCTTTTTAAGACAATTAAGAAGGAATTTAAGACCTATTTCACGCCATCAAAAACACACACACAAATACGTTGTTAGCAACTGGCCTTAATAAAGCCAAGTATCGCTAAACTTTCACTTCCCCATAGCTGTTTTATGTCTGCGGTACAATCCAAGAGATTCGCGCCAGTAACAGAAAGCTAATTGGATGTTGCATGTTTCATTTGTAGTCGTAATACAGCGAATTATATTTGGACTTGCGAAAGAAAGAACTACAGCCCCACGGAAACTAATTAAACTAATGCGGGAGCATTTCAATGAGCAATTAGAGATAGCATTAAATGCAAATTAATTAACCTGTTTAAAATTATTTAAAACTTAGAACAGAGAATTTAAAGCCAAAAAGTTTGATTTTTTTTAAATTTTAGACTTTTTAAGATCCTGCAGAAACCCTGATATTTATACTTATCATATCAAATATATACTCAATTAATGTGGCATTAATTCACCTAAATGCATTAATGCAGGTTAAATAGTGCACAAGGCAAACAAATGCTTAAATCTTTGGCTAAATCACCATGATAAATAATCATGATAGTTATTATTTTATCCTCTATCATGTACTCTCTAAAAAAACAAACAAAAAAACAAATAGTATAATACCTGCAGATCCAGAAGGAGGAGGAGCTCCTGCTTTCTGCCACTCTGTGGCTTCAACTGCCATGCGCCTGACAAAGGCGTCATCCACACACATCAAGATGTTCTCCGGCTTGATGTCTGTGTGAATGATCTTGCACTTAGTGTGGAGGTAATCCAGACCCTGCAATACCTGCCGATTACATACACAACATTCACATCGGTTTGCATGGATCAGGAATGAGCTGAGATTTATGCTCCTTTAAATGTGCTGCTGTGATGGTGAAATGCAACATATATAGCTTAAAGCAGTGATTCTTAAATGAGGTGCAGGGACATTTGTGTATTAAAGATTATATGTATTATTCATGTAGTGTAGTGTAGTTCGTGACCTGTTTATCTGGTAACCTGAACAGAATGATTTATTAAACCTTAATACTTTATACATTAAATTATATAATGTCAACTGAGACTCGATGTGTCCTTTTGATGCAAAAAAAAAAAATATATATAAAATGTATGGTTCTGAAAAATAGACAAAATATAAAATCAAATAATTAAATCTATAATAAAAAAGCAAAACCCTTAGCTTTTAGAAGATCTAACTTAATTTTCTGATATAATATATAATCAAGCCAATATCCAAATTAACACTATAATAAAATCTAATAATGCGTTTTGTGTATACCTGTTTAATGATGCTCTTGACGCATGGTAAAGGCAGACCCTGATAGTTCGACTTGATGATCCATTTCAGTAGATGGTGGCCGAGGACTTCAAACACCATACATACATCTAAGAGTGTGAGTTAAGTGAAATAACACAGGAAGGCTTAAAAAAAAAAAAAAAAAAAAAAAAAAAACTTGTACTGTATACACACTGAGGAGGATACGGATCCCGTTTATCCCCGAGATCTTGAAGTCGTCAATGAGCTGAACCACCATGTCTTTGTTGGGGTCAGCGGGGTCACTCTCACGTACCTGACAGACAGACATTGGCGTGTATTGTTACCACACACTCTCTGAAATGAGCTCTTGGTATCAAATGACCCAAACTTTTAAAAACACATGGCATATCTTAAAACATCTGACACGAACTGCATTAGCTTAATGAAAATGATTTTTGTTCAGTGCAGAGCATGTTCGACTGGAGTGAAGAGGGTGCAGTAAAATGGCTGTGTATAATGTCTTTTTGTACTGGTGGCCTTTTCACTCACACATCTGAGTAGCTTGATCTCGTCGAGTGCCGTCTCAGTATAGTGCTGAGCGCTCTTCACCACCTTCATTGCCACAAAGCGCTTTCCTCTGTGAACAAACCACAAGACTGTTGTACATCTAAGCTATAATTGGTGATGAAGCAGCTTAACTGAGTCTGTGTGTGTGTGTGTGTGTGTGTGTGTGTGTGTGTGTGTGTGTGTGTGTGTGTGTCCATATGGAATTTTTGGCTTCCAGCTGTTCCAAATGGCAGTCAGATTCAAAGTGCCTAAGTTTACAAATGCACATCCTATATTCCCTCTAATAGATGAAGTTCTCTCACATGTTATCTCTGCATGATATTTTCAACTCATTTTGCCTTTTAAAACCCCCTTTCATTTTTATTATTTTGAGTGTGGACTGTTTTTTTTCCTTTTACAGACTGGTAAGTGAATTCAGAGGGCTGATATTCAGATTGATGGCACTGTGGTTTGCTATTTAGGTTCATTTCTCTGACATTTTCTTACTAGGACATACATAATGAAAAATGTGTTTCTGAGCACTATGGTAGTAAGTTGCAATTAGAGTGAATAATCTAACAGGTAAAAAACTTTGACAGAAAATAAAAAAGTGAAACAATATTTTCTGGCTGGCAGGAGAAAGTTAGTCTGGTTGGTTCTGTAATAATACAGTAATGACCTTTTTTCTTTAAAAATATAAAATATTAAAATAACATTTAAAAACTAAAGAAATAAGGATTTAATATTATTTAATATCCTCTCAAAATGTTCTGCTTGCTGTTGAACTGATGCTGAACTGTATGTTGGTGTAAATAGACACCACCAAGCAGCGATCAAAACGAGTTCAAAACAAAACGCGCGCTCTACCCTGATTGGTGGATTGCTGTGTTCTTGACCAGTTACGTTTTTTTCCACTTATGAATAATAAGGAACAGCTGATTTCGCAAAATTTAGTTGAGTTAAAAATAAGATATATGATTTTGAAATGTAGTGAAATTAAAGTAAAAGTCTCCCCAAATGGAAATACTAAGTACAAATACGTGGAAAAGCTACTTAAGTACAGTAACGAATTACATTTACTTCATTACTTCCCAACACTGTGTGTATATATATATATATATATATATATATATATTAGTGGTGGGCCATCAGGGCCAGCAAAGCCTTCTCTGCTGGCTTTAACATTTACAACCTAAATTCTAATATTAGTTCCATGAAATTGTATTCATTTATTCCCAACAGTTTATTCTCTTCATTTTGTAGCGTTTCTCTTGGCTGCACTGCTTCCAGTATGTGTATGTGGATGTTAGATTTTTTTTGTCCAATTAGATTTCAACATCTATGTGCTGCCATGCCAATCTAATCAGCCCAGGTCCTTCACCCTCAGTAGTGCTGGCCAATGCACCTTCAACTATATTAGCAATGGGTCTGTTTCTTTAAACAATCAGATTTCAAATTCACCCCACAGCGCCAGCTAGCTGGCCCAGAATAGCGTCAGCATTTTTCCGTCCTCTGATTGGTTGGTCAGAGGGAAACTTTGTAAAAGTTTTGAAAAGTTCGACTGGCAAAACACGTCTGTAGCGCGCTGCGCACGATAATACATCTGAGTTAGACTTCTTTAACGCACACAATGGCTGATAGAGGAAGAGAAATTTATTTGGACATACTTAAAAATCCATTTTCAAGAAAAGCTAGACATCGTGAGAAGAGGTCGCCCAACCCCGAATCTAGCTAGCTTCACCAGTGAATACAAGCGGTATTATATATATATATATATATATATATATATATATATATATATATATATAAAACATTATAGTTTACAATGGGAAATAAGATTATCAGCAAAATCGACTCATCATCTGAGGGGAAAGTTCTCCTGGCTAAAAGTCTTGATAATGTATTTTATTAGGCCATTTAAACATTGTAAAACTTTTTGCACTGTCTGAACAGAGTCTAAGTGCTCTCCTCCATTTGGATCTGATGGAGTGGATGCATTGTGGACATTTTTGCAGCCGGTATATGATAATAAACTGAATTGATACCATTTGCTGTGGTATGTATGTGGTATGTCCAAAAACGTGATCAAATCATGGGAAACTTAGCTAGCGAAATCTGGTTCCTTGCTTAACATGATCTTCAAACGTTTTTTACAGACCTCATCACTATTTTTGTCCAATAGGAGTGTGAAGAGCAGCATGTGCTGAATGTGTGTCGTTAGCTGGTGCCAAATGTCACATGTTGGTTCCACATCATTACACATGTCGCAATGTTTTTCAATACATGTTATAGCATTTAGTGATGATTGATGCGCTCCAGTCAAAACGTTCTACTGAAATCCTGTCTGTTTCTTAGAATTTAAGGAGGTTAGATTTTAGTCAGGCAGCTATCACTATTATTTATTGCATGAATCAGTGCATAAATGCATCAAAGTAGTTCATGATCTGATGAATTCATGCCTGTATGTGGAGAAAAATGGAAGGCAATTTTTTTGTCTGTTTATTCTATAATTCTTTTAATTAATAGTTAAATACGTTGAATAATTGTATTATTTGTCCTTGAGATTCCTTTTCAGAGGAAAGCATTGCTTTCTATATGTTACCACTGTAGCTAAAAGTAAACATGAAAGGTCTTCAAAGTCCACCTAATTATGTATAAAAAATAAAAAAAAAGTGTCAGCAAGTGGAATTGCATTTTATTATTTCTCTGCTCATAAGAAGGTGGATAAACCTGAATAAAAGCAGCTTTGCTAATGGATTCTATTCTGTTGGAAAATTCACACACATTTTAATCATTTATTGGCTCATTTTAGCAGTCTTCCATTCTAAGTGAGTTTTAATCCTACATTTTCCGCATTATTTGTTTCAGTACAGTGAAATTATTTAATGTTTACGCCACAAATGTGGTGGATGAAATTCTTTAAAAAGGCTCTTCAAGATTTCTGGAGTAATACATTATCTTATGGCCAGTTTGCGACTTCCCTCAGCGGCTGTGTGTGTTGTGTTTATGAACTCCATGGCTGTGGGCTGTGTTGGCCTCTTAGGTGAGCAGACGGTGCAGGTGAGGTGGTTACCTGCTGCACTAAAAACTTTAAGTGCTGGGTGTGAGTTTCCAGGTAGATATATGAGCTATTAGTCTAATTAAGAAAGAGGCAAGATGTTCGAACGGAGACAGGCATCGAAACGTGACACTAGGACACAGATACTGGCATACAACAAGCTGCTGGGCAACACTGAGTCTGAGTTTCAGTGGGCGTGTGTGAGTGTGTGTGTGTCTGCAAAGAGCTAAAGTTTTATGCACAAGATGACTCACTGGATATCCCAACAAAGCCAGACAGTAGAGAAGTGACCCCATCCCAGCTTTCGGATCACGTGGTACCTCCCATTAAAAAGATCTCCTATCTTCACTGGATGGTATCCTCCTAGAGAGAGAGAGAGAGAGAGAGAGAGAGAGAGAGAGAGAGAGAGAGA
>JAAIIK010000433.1:990537-1004009 GCA_014706435.1 Silurus glanis
CAGCATTCTCCTACCGATATACCCCATGTCCCTCCTCTGCACATGTCTCCAAAACATCCTACATGCGCTGTCCCTCTAATAAACTTGTTATCTAATCCTGTCCATCCTCGTCACCCCTATGAATTAATGTGTATGTGATCAATAAACTTTTATTTAATTTGATACTCGGTTTGAACCACATGTCTTACATCTTTACCTGCAAACATTATGCACATCTGGAGGATTGAGATCGACATCCTGAGGCTCGTGGGAATCCACACATCACACAACTGTCTGGTTTCTACATGTGTTCCTTTGTCTTGAAAACATTTCTGCTGTCATTATGATTGTTGTTATGAGCCTGATATCAAGTAGAGATTTTTCTTCACAAGACTGCCCCTGCTGTTTAATATTGGCTCTGCACCATAGGCACATGATGTACCAAATATACAGGTGTTTGGCATTTGTATCGCGAAGCATCGCGTTTAACATATTCGCATAGTCAAAAAATAACTTATTTACACAACCCGAATACTGGAAATGTTGGGACGTTTTTAATTTCACACAACATTTTATTTTATTCACAATAGAACATAGAGAACATAAGAAATGTTTAAACTGAGAAATTATACACTTTTATGCACAAAATGAGCTTGTTTCAAATTTGATGCCTGCTACAGGTCTCAAAAAAATTGGCTTTTATTTTTTATTTTTTTGGAAAATATTCAGCTTGAAAAACATCTAGCAACTACCGGTAATCAAGTTAATCGACATCAGGACTGTAACATGATTAGCTATAAAAGGGATGTCTTAGAGAGGCAGAGCCTCCCAGAAGAAAAGCTAGGCAGAGGCTCACCAATCTGTGAACTAATGCATAAAAAGATTGTGGAATACTTTCAAAACAATGTTCCTCATCGTCAAATTGCAAAGGTCTTACAAATCTTATCATCTACAGAACATACCATCAATAAAAGATTCAGAGAGACTAGAGAAATCTCAGTGCGTAAGGGACAAGGCTGAAGAACTTTGTTGATGCCCGTGGCTCTCAGACAAAACTGCATCACTCACCGGAATGACTGTGACATGGAAATTATTAAATGGCCCAGGAATACTTCCAGAAACCACTGTCGGTAAACATCCGCCGTGCCATCTGCAGATGCCAACTAAAGCGCTATCATGCCAAAAGGAAGTCCTTGCTGAAAATCAAGGACGGCGTGTCCTCTGGGCAGTGTTATCAGCGTTCGGTTCTCTCTACATCTCTAATAGTATGGGGTGCACACGATTAGCTCACGTGTTTTGGAAGGCACTATGAATGCTGAAAGGTATATAAAGGTTTTAGAGCAACATATGCTCCCCTCCAGATGACTATTTCAGGGAAATCCTTGTGTATTTCTGCAGGACAATGCAAAACCACGTACTGCAGCTATTACAATGGTATGACTTCATAATAGAAGAGTCCGGATGCTGAATTGGCCTGCCTGCAGTCCAGATATTTCACCTACTGTACAGAGAACATTTGGTGCACCAATAAACGGAAAATACGCCAAAGACGACCACCAACTCTTCAGCAGCTGGAAAACCTATATCAGGTAAGAATGGGAGCACATTCCAACAGCAAAACTCCAAAAACTCATAACCTCAATGCCCAGACGTCTTCAAACTGTTTTGAAAAGAAGAGATGCCACACCATGGTAAATATGCCCCCAGCTTTTTTGAGAACTGGAGCAGACATCAAATTTAAAATGAGCTCATTTTGCGCATAAAAGTGTAAAATCTCTCAGTTTACACATTTATGTTCTCTATGTTCTATTGTGAATAAAATATTTGCTCATGTGATTTGAAAGTCTTTTAGCTTTTTATTTTATTCCAATTTAAAAAACTTCCCAACATTTCCGGATTTCGGGTTGTATATAAATATTAGTTAATGCACTATACATATAGTGTTATTTATGTCTGTACTTTGATAGTCAATAACATCTGGAACCAAATTCCTTGTGTGTGTCAACACACTTGGCCAATAAACCTGATTCTGATACTATTATTATTTAGAAAGTAAACAATAATTTGTGACCAATATTTTATATGTAGATTGATTTCTCGTCACTAAACTTTTTCTGTAACACATTCTCTCAGCACCACTGGAGACCGAGGCATGTCCTGAGAGTTACATAGTATATAGATTAACATGGCAGAGGTAGAGCTGCATCTTCCTGGGGACAGAACAGGAAAAGAATGTCTGTTTTTTTTTCTTTGCACCACAAAGGATTGTTTGTAAAAAGGCCATGTCTTAGAAGTCAGAAGGCACTTAAGTCAATTTATGATTTGCTATCTGTCTGAACCAAAGAAATAAAAGCAAAAGATCTGTACCATATTGAATTGCATAGCATCATATTTTTTTCATTGCATCGTATTGCATTGAATCGTACTGTGTTGAATCCAGTCGAAATCGGATCTCATTGCATCGTAATAGGGGTGAATCCTATTGCATTGCATCGGTAGCTGCTTCGCATGTATCTTTAATGTATTGCATCAGAGGCTAGACAACGAGGAGCGAACCGCATCAGCCTCAGATATGGAGATGCACATCCCTAATATGCATAGATAAAAGTGTGTCATACTATACTGTTCAAATTAAGGTGCTCTGAAACTCAAATTCAGTCATTATTACTGACTTAAAAACACAGAAGATGCTACAGGTGCTTTTCCTAAGCATCCTGTTTGACAGTGTACTAACGTATAAGTTCATAAAACGGTTACTCTCAGCAAAACACAGCTGCATTCAGACAGCCATCCAGGCTAATGTGATCAAAAGAAATCATGGTGGCGAATGGGTAGTCCATACCCACACATATGAGACTCTACTCAGATGATACAAGATTCAAAAACCTGTCCTAGCAATTAGCAAAAAAAAATTAACATTCAATTAGCGATGCTTAATTCCATTCCATTCAAGTGCACAGTGTTTTTTTTGCTATATGCTCCTAAGACTCTGACTTGGATCTCGTTTCAATTATAGCGTTAAATGTTATAACACACGGGTCATCAATCTTGTCCACGAAGGGCTGTAGGCTTTCATTCCAACCGGGCAGGAGTCACTCCTGTTTCAACTTGTTTCATCAGTTCATCTTGGGCTTCAATCAACTATAAAGTGCATGCCCTATATGGATGGAATGAAAGCCTGCGATCACACCTCTAAAAAACTGAAGACGTTTCGAAAAAAAATCTAAAGACTGCTAAAGAATGCTTAATACATATTGAGAAATATATCATATCAAGACACCAACATATTTGAATCTTGAATCGTGCATCTCGTTTCACCTTTAGTATAAAACTAGGGGGGGCAGTTTTAGAACAACTGGCAACACTGGATACCAGCAGCTACAGAACTCAAGGTCGGATCCAGTCACAAAACTGGACTGAATTTACAGCCTCCATTGTTCCCCTCTAGACATGACATAGATATAACTGCACACTACACTGCCCTTTATTGCTCTACTTGCTCCTGACATGTATAATACCCTCACACACACACACACACACACACACACACACACAGAAGTAATCAATAAGACTCTGATAAATCACTGAATGTTTTATTGAATCCCAACCAACGGCAGCCACTGCAGATGAATGTTTTTGTAGCTGTTTCGATTTATAGTGGCCTAACAAACATAAATAGCTTAGGGAAAATAACACGGGTCATTCTTTTCCCTGTTTTATCAAGTGTGACAAAAAACAACTCATAATAGAGTGATTTCTTCTTGTCATGCAGCCCCAGTGCTCGGTGCAGAATGAAATTTGCATCAGGAAAAGGCTTGCCAGTCTGCATCCGGCAATCTTACGCCAGCAATCTTAACAGGCACCTGCTTATTCTATGTGCAGAAAAACACATGCGTGCACACACACACACACACGCACACACACACACGTGCACACACACACACACACACACACACACACACACAGTGCTGCTGGGACACTCACCCATCCCCCACAGCACATGACCTTTACAGGAAGAGTTCAAACGCACACATTTGCATTCACAAAAGAGCTAAATGTTGTGTTTCAAGTGATAACAGGAGGAAATAGCTTTCTTCTCAGGTCGAGCAAAGCACAATCAGTGTTATCAGCTTATGTTTGTTATGCATGTTTTCCCTGCACAGCAAAACACTGTTCACACCTATAAGCATAAAACGGCATAATGATCATATACATATTAAATATTAAAACTACATCAGGCTCTCAATATATTCATATTATTAAATAAACTACTTTGTACATGGTGCTACAATAGTAGGGTTGCAAATTGGCGTGGTTTCAATGAAAGTCATGATCAGACTTTACCTTACCGTTACAATGGTCCAAAAAAACAATAGAAATGCATTTCTTTTGGAACGTATTTCAAGTCCTTTTCAGGACTAGTTTCCCATATTTATTATTATTATATACATCTGGAAGGATTACAAGGTTTTTCAACTTCTATAAAAATGACCAATAGAAATCACCCCAGGTACTATGTATACTCACTGAGCACTTTATTAGAAACACTATACTAATACTGCTTAGGGCCTTCCTTTTCTAGAGCACTTTCAGGTTGTGTATCTCCTGTTCTACCATAATGCCTAAGGTGATTGAATTGGAGACTGCTGCATATGAAAATCTTAGGAGATCAACAGCTCAAGAAACACTGAGGCCAGCCCGTCTGGTACCAACACTCATGCCACATCGTGCCAATTTTTCCTCATTCTATTGGAACAATACATGATGAAATAATACATGAATCTCAAACTGTTAGCAGAAAGATTGAGGCATACAATTGTATACAATGACTTTAGAGGTACAGTAAAACCCCTTTGGACGAGCATAATTAGTTCTTGAAAATTGCTCGTAGGTCCATTTGCTCGTACGTTCGAACTAATTTTCCCCATAAGAATGAATGTAAAAGTGATTTAATCCGTTCCGAGACCTCATTCGATCGCTTATTTCTGCACTTAAAATATATTTGTAGTCTATTTTAACAAACAAATACACCGCAAATTACCGTAATGTAAACATAATTTAACACTTACTCATGTGATAGTGTTTGATTGTGAGTGTGAGACGCGCACCACGCTCATAAAATTCTTGGTTTTAATGGTAATTCTATTTACTTTCTTTTTCCCAGCACCATCACTGATTTTCTTGGGAGACATTTTTCAAGATTTCTAGTGAAATAAAAATATAACGCTAAAAAAAGTTACGTTTTTGCTGCACTGAACAACGAGAGCGACCGAGCGACAAGTCATAGGATAAAATTTTGCGAGCAAGGTCGCTCGTATCTCTGTTTGCTCGTACTATTAGTTGCTCGTACAACAGGGTTTTACTGTAGCAGCTTTAAATTTTCCCTTAACTAGAACCAGACGACCCGAATCCATTCCAGCATATATCTTATATCTTATATCTTGATCTTGATTGACCTGCTAAAGAACTCTGACCTCAATCCTATTAAACACCTTTGGAATTAATTGGAACGTTTTCTATACGCCAGGCCTCCTCACCCTACATCAGTACCTGATTTTACTAACGCCCTTGTAGCTGAAAGACCAATATTCTACAAGCACACTCCAAAATCTAGTAAAACATCTTCCCAGAAGAGTGGATGTTATTATAACGGCAAATAGCGACTAATGCAGAATGGGATGTTCAAAAGGCATATACGAATGTTATATTCAGTTGTCCACAAACTTGTGTCCATATAGTGCATGTTCTGGCCATGTAACTTACTAATGATAAAGTGCAACATGTGTGACCAAGCAGCTAAAACAAGCTCTTCTAATGAAGATCAAATATTGTATGTAGTATGGATGGGATTTTAAATGCTATATTGTCCAGATCTATCATTTACATTTACAGCATTTGGCAGACACCCTTATAAAGAGTGACTTACATTTTTATCTCGTTCATACAACTGAGCAGCTTTGGGGGTTAAGGGCCATGCTCAGAGGGCCAGGAGTGGCAGCCTGGTGTGGCAGCCTGGTGTGGCTACGATTTGAACTCACGATCTTCTGATCCACAGTTCAATGCCTTAACCACTAAGCTACCATCTCCCCACCTACCCCCACTAGCTACCACCACCTATCATAATTACTAGAGATCCAGCAACACTACTGAACAAAAGTATGGAAATCCCATAGAAAGAGGAACAATTGGTCCACATTGGTTTCCTATACTATATTATAGCATGTGCAAAGACATTTTTGTCAACATTTTTCTAAATATTTTCGTTATATTTTCATTATCACTATGTGAATTTTAAATACTCAATTAATATTGCATTAGTGTGAACCAGTGGTGGACAATGTACACAAAGCATGTAGTTGAGTTAAAGTAAAGATAAACTCGGTAAAATTTGACTCCAGTAAAAGTGCTACCTTTAAACTTTCACTTGAGTAAAAGTACAAAAGGATTTGCCTTCAAATGGACTTAATTATCCAAAGTACTATGATTTATTACGACTATAATGTTCGTATTATCATTTTTGTCACAAGAATCTTTGCTTTATCAACTCAGTTTATGTGAAAAGTCTAGTTACTCTCAGCACACCAATCTATTAATAAAATTATATTAATGAGTCAAACACTGATTGATATTTATAAAAATTATCATGAGCCCAAAACCTTCTTTTCAAATACTTGTGGCAAGTTAAAGTCAGGAGTTTCTTCCATTATTTATTCCTCTCAAAATGTTCTGCTTGCTGTTGAACTGATGCTGAACTGCATGTTGGTGATAAATAGACACCACCAAGCAGCGAACAAAGCGAGTTCAAAACAGAGCGTGAGCTCTACCCTGATTGGTGGTCTGCTGTGTGTTTGACCAGTTAAGATTTTATTCACTAATAAATAAAAAGGAACGACTGATTTCGCAAAATGTGGTTGAGTAAAGAATAAGATATTTGGCTTTGAAATGTAATGAAATTAAAGTAAAAGTCTCCCCAAAAGAAAATACTTCAGTAAAGAACAGATACGCAAAAAAGCTACTTAAGTACAGTAACAAATTACATTCACCTTGTTACTGTCCACCACTGGTGTGAACCCTTGGTATTTATAGACCTGCTCATCATAGTATTAAGCAATGCACCATAGGAAACCGTATCACATCAGCACTTCAGATTGAGTACAGTGAGAACAGTGACACTGACTTCACTGCCATGATTTCCCCATGAATCTTACAGAAACTAAAACGAGTCAGTTATTCTCCACTGATAGCTTAATTTTAGTACATAGACATTACCTCCAGATGTGCTAACATTGGGCATATGAGCTGTACCTGATCAATAATCAATAATCAATACTCCTCCTTGTAGTCCAGACAAATCAACTTGTTAATCCTGTCATTGAATTTGAGAACAAGTATCCTCTTTAGAGTCTAAAATCTAGAGGTCCTTGAGACAACACTACAATACACTACACTACACTACACTACACACACACACATACATACACACACACACACACACACACACACACACACATTCTACCTGTGTTTGATGGCTCGGTGGCGAAGCCGGAGAGCACTGAGTGCTAAGTCCAGGGTCTTGTTAGAGTGAGAGACACTGCGATTCATACTAACACAGACACAAGAAGGGAAGGTTATGTCCTGTTTTTCGTTCTGTCCTGTTCCGGTTCCCTCACACTTTCCCCAGCGTCTCTCAGGGTGCTTTAGAGAGTGCGGGTGGGGCCAAGAATCCACCTCTCACATGACCATCTCACACCTAGGTGACATCTCTGCATCCATTTCGTCTTTGTCTCTGTAGAAGTGCACACGCTCATACGAGGCACATGCGACTATTTAGTGTCTCTGCATCCAAATACACACACACACACACACACACACACACACACACACACACACACACACACACATAGAGACACTCAAAGAGACACACGTACACAAAAAGCTCTGTGTACGCTGTGTTCATTTGTTTTCTTTGTTTTGAAAATGAAAAACTAATGATGAAATGACTATGTTTACAACTATTTTTTGCTCAAAATGTAAAATATTTTACAATACCCCTACTTTAAAGTTTCTTGCTATCTTATTATTTAACTTATTTATGGGTAGAGTTGCAAAATTCCAGGAACTTTTAAGACTGGAAACTTTCCATGGAAATTAGCATGAATTAATGGGAATAAACTGGGAATTTACAAAATTACAGGTAACAGAGAACTTAAATGTAGTTGTAAAAAAAAAATCATGTCAGCTTACGACCAAACAAAATGTTTTAATTTATGTATGTGTATGATACAGTTTATTTACATTTCCTTGAATTTCTAACTAATTCCCATAAATTCCGGTCCAAGCTTTTGACTTGGAATATTTTCAAATTCTCCAAAAATCCCCAGATGAATTTCCCATAGAAAGTTTCCAGAAAGTTATCAAAATTATTCGCCCCTTTGCATACCTATTTATGGGTTATTTAGTACTTTTACTTTTTTGGTACTCTTGAACAACCCTGATCTTAAATAACTAATCCACCATGAGCGCATAATACATCAGTGGCTTCATCAAAGATTCTGGATCGCTACATGCTTTTCAAAAGCAACAAGAGTGTGACAGTAAATGGAAGTCTGACATATATCCTCTTCTTACAACCTTGGGCCATGCACAAAATATTCAGACACTCATGGTAGAACGACCCTGAGCAACCCCACCCCGCCCCACACTGTGTACTAGATTGTCCATGACCTCTGAATATATTGCTTTAGTTTGTATTATATTATTTATCATTTGCACAAATAACTATAGAGAGTGAGCATTTCTTTATTTTTTGTGTATGCTCACAAGCCATTTTCTTGTTTTTCTGTTTTCAATATTACAGTTTTTCTCAGTTGCTTTGGAGTGTTTCTCAGATCAGAAATGAAATTCTGAAAAAAAAAAATATATATTTGTTCAACCTCCACATTATGTAGTCACTTGTGCACATCATAAAAGCATTTCTTGTTGCTTTGATCAAATTGTGAATGCTTTTGTACATTCATTTAATTGTTTGTATACAATTGTCTGCTGTTTCCTACATTATCACTTGTTTATGTCATGTTGGTCAATATATAATATACTGGTTTCACCTGAATAGTCTTAACACCAAAACATCTCGGCATCAGTTCGTTGCAAAAGTAATTGAATGCTAAATGGTTAAACCAGTTGTCATCATCTGTCATTTAAAATTTCTATAAAAAATCTTTTTGTAAATGTGCCATAAATTGATAAATTGTGCAGATGAATCTTGAATGTCACTAATGAAGGCAAGTGAAAGGCATCAGATCAACCAATGGTCAACTAGTTCTCTCAAACAGGTCAAAGGTGAATCTTGTGAACCTTGATTTGGTGACAGAGCGAAACACGGAATTAAAATGTCTGAAAGTAGACACCATTACAGTACAGTAAAAGTGTGAATCCTGTTCGATCTCTTGCAATCAATATTCATCAAATATGCAATCAAATAAATACATTTGTGACGATGAAATTCATATCTGCCACACAGAAGAAATTCGGTCTGCATTTTCAATCACTGGAATCCAAACCGTAGTTTATATCAGGAAATACTGAAACTGTGCGCCTTCATACTGACAACATGACAACATTTTGACTCTCTTGTTTGTGAACAATGACAAAAGGACTTGTTATTCTGATGGGAATGAGATGTTCATTGAAATACTTTTACACAAATACTTTTGAGAGATTAACTAAGTATTTTGAGAAAAGTACAGGCTTTTGCAAGAAATCCAATGTGTTGTTTTGTTGTACAAATTGTTTTGAGAAATGCACTTACTGGTTTGCAAATATTAAGGATGATTCGAGAAATGCTCCAAAGCAACTTATTAAAATTGTAAATTAAAAAGGAAGAAAGGCATCATAATTCACATTTTGTTTCGATTGCAAACCAAAAAAAAAAAAAAACCAAACAAACAATGCAATATACGCGAGCCCACAAATTATTGTTGATATCACTTTTACACGCAAGAGTTTCAACGAACACACATAAAGCATTTTAAACCATTATATAATTCCTTGTTTATTGTAACATGGCCAGTCAGCTTTTTGGTAAATAAATATTTCCCACAAATGCTTAATTTGGAATGAGATCTCCAGAAGGCACGCTCCGGGTTTCTCATTATAGCCTGCCTATCTTGGACTTTCTTTTCCATTCCACTCCAACATTCCTCTAAGCCCAAGTGACTGGCTGTTTCCTGCAGACTCTGATCTCGTCTAAGGTTACCCTTTTCAAGTGCAGGGCTCATCTGACTGCAGATATAGAACAAAAGATGTATAACATAATATTGTAGTGAAACATGGCACTTTCCAAGTGTGTTTCATGTAACAGATGTTAACAGAATCTACCCCAAAAATCAGTGGTGGCATTTTCTGTATGACTAGTTTTAGTAGCAGATGCTGCCTTCCACCGAGTTCACCTGCTGACAGAGGTCATGAGATCTCCACCCAAATGTTCCCCGCCCGTGCTCTGCTCAAATTCAGTGCACCGGAGCTCAGTGACGCACATGCCTGACACACACCCTTTACACCTAACAGGTAAAGCCTCCTCAGTTGGTGTCAGCTAGCTCCAAGGGTTCTTATATGGCTCATGAAGGTTCCTCAGATGGCCAAGTGTAAAGTGTAATGTTCCAGCCATCATCCAGGCAACTAATCTGCACTGAGGCTGCAGCTGAACTACTGTTCTGACCTAAATAAGCAGACCACCAAGTGATGCAGTACGGCATTATGAGATACGATTGAGATCCTCTGGGCTCACATTGGTAGAATATTTAGCTTCATCTTACAAAAAAGGTCTAAATTAGGCTTTATCGTATTGGAATGACCAGACGTGCCTGTTATCGGCATCACACAGGAAAGGTAAAGGTATTACGACGCTGTCTATTTACCCAGTGACTTAGAAACACGCAATGCACGATTTGTCTTTTGCTGAGATAGAAAGAAGGGGGGAAAAAAGGGATGACAGAAAAAAGATATAAAGAAAGTGCTGTGTATACTGCAATAAATAACCGTCTAAATATAAAAAAAACTAATGCAGGATTTAATATGCTACAGACTAAAAAAGAGTCAAATTATCTGCCAGTGCAGTAAACTAATTACACTTGGATTTTCTGAAATAAGAAAACACACTGTATATAGGCTTTAGAAAAGAACAAAATGTCTTAAAATACGCATTTAAACGCTTTTTTCAAGCAATCGATTTAGTCTAGTTAACTAAAAACTAGCTTTTTTTTTAAAGATCTTAAAACCAGAGCTACTAAACAAAATAATTCCTCTTAATTTAAGAATCGTCATCATTATATATTCTTTCTAAACATTAGACAAAGCATTTAAAATAGAAACAAAGATTACTATCAAAATCGAAATCACGCATACATCTCACACAATCTACCCTTTTATATGTCAACAATTATTTATTGAAATGAAGACCGTTTTATTAAAACACACAGTAGTTACCAAGCGAAAACAAAGCAAAATCATTACTTGCTGCTTCTCAAAATACTTAAACTTATCGCAACATAAAGCATTATTGAATGTATTTTGTCATTACTGGACAACTGAAAGATATTCAACATGGAAAACTACAGAACAACTTAGCAAAAAGCCAAAAAAAAAGTAATTTTCCAAACAAATTTTCCAAACAAATAATAACCATACTTGATAATGTTTGGAAAGAGTGTGCTGACTTCATACTGCAAAATCTCATAATTTGCTATTAGGTTGTAAACAAATGTGTCGGTTTTGAAACCGTAAAACAAGCATTTGGAATAAATAATACTATAATGAATAATGAATAATAAATAATACTAATTAAGTCCTAAGTGTGATTTGTGAGCATTTTTGTACTACCAGTTATTACAGCTAAAATAAAGTCTTAAAAGATACTAGAACTAACTTTAAGCTTCGCTAACAAAGTAAGAAAAAAGAAAACTAATATTAAAACAATCATAATAATCTCACACAATCTACTCTTTTATAGTCTTTTATTCTTAAAATAAGATCAATAAGATTTTAATGCCTAGTTATAAGATTAAGGCTTGACTGGATGAAGAGTTTTTGCAGAGTAGAGGGAAAAGTTTCAGAAGCACTGGAGAGAAAAAAGCAAATAAATGGAGTAAGATGGGAGGTGGTTCTGCAGACTAATGGATGGCTGGTTAGCCGTATAGAGCGGTAAAAAGCGTATGGGATCAGTGTGGGGTTGAGAGCGCTACAGACTGTAAGTGAAACAGAGCCAGGGGACATTTAAATGTCATGAACACAGACGGAGGCTTTTCTTTTTGAGTACCTCGGTGCCTATTATTTTCTAAAGACAACATTGACAGAAAAGGGATACCTAAATATAATGGATTTGTGTTTATGGACTGAAATAAATGCCCAGGTAGGAGTGTAGGGCTGGCCTGCTCTTTGGTGGGCACGGCTGACTCCATTCTGCTCATCCTATATCATCATTTCTACTTTATGTTTGCATCATCTGCCTTCCCCCAGGATCAATATTATTCATATTTCTCTTAGAAGTATTAAATCTGGCTCCTCTTTTACATTCTTTTCTCCCCCATCTTCTGCTTCTGGCTATTCAACCTGAGTCTAGTCTATGTGTCATGGTTCTTTTAAACATAGACCTACACCTACATCAGGCATAACATTATGACCACCTGCCTAATATTGTGTTGGTTCCCCTTTTTTTGCTAAAACAGTTCTGACTCATTGAGCATCAACAGCATTAACTTCTTCAGCAAATTGAGCTACCGGAGCTCGTCTGTTGGATCAGACCGCACGGACCAGCCTTCGCTCCCCACATGCATCAATAAGCCTCGGCCCCATGACCCTGTCGCCGGTTCACCACTGTTCCTTCCTTGGACCACTTTAGATAGATACTGACCACTGCAGACCGGGAACAGCTCACTAGAGCTGCTGTTTTGGAGATGTTCTGACCCAATCGTCTAGCCGTCACAATTTTTCCTTTTTCAGACTTGTTCAAATCCTTATGTTTGCCCAGTTTTCTGCTTTTAACACATCAACTTTGAGGACAAAATGTTCATCTGCTGATTAATATGTCCCACGCACTAACATGATAAAGAGATAATCAGTGTTATTTACTCACCGGTCATAATGTTATAATGTCATAATATTATGCCTGATCGGTGTCTATAATGGTATACCTTCTTATTTGATTTTCGCTTTGTCGCTCCTTGATGCCTAGTTCTGAGTAAAATATTCAGTTTTTTGCTGTTCTCATTCTCTAATCCGATCCAAGACATTGAAATGATCAAAGGTATTGTCATGAATCACCAAGTGCATGTCCTAATCAAGCCTAAAACACACAAAAATTCCAATCCTCTTTAAAGTGGCCTTGTGATACATGCAGGCCACAAACAACCTTACTCCTCTCACATTTCCCACATTTATCTTCCATCCCTGACACACACACACACACACACACACACACACACACACACACACACACA
>JAAIIK010000433.1:1004019-1014984 GCA_014706435.1 Silurus glanis
CACACACACACACACACACACACACACACACACACACACACACACACCATTTCACCTTTGGATTGGAACGCTGCTATTTTTGCCCCAACAGACACATCTAACAGCAAACCTGTGCTGTCTCTCCTGTGTGCATGTACCCTCAACAGAACCCTACACCACCCCCAGTCTTATCAGGAGTATGCCAGCTAGATATCTCTATTCTATCTGCACTATAATGACTTTCATCTTACTACATAAAAGCAAACATATATCAGAAGCTGATTATCTGAACTGGAAAACTATACTAAAATGTAGTGGATTCTGAATGGATCTAAGCACAGACCCACTGCTTAAAAAAAAAAAAGATTGCTGAAACTAGGAATTTTTGGACACCTACTTAAACAGGGAAGTCTTCACATACTGTAATAGTCATGCTCTAGAACTGTCTTTAGCTCTGAGCTTTAAATCCCAGTCCACCAAGACAGCCAGTTAGCATTCATGTTTCATTTTGCCAACCGATCTGTCCAAGCTAATCAGGTAATGTGGAGAAACTGGAACATTCGAGGACACTCGATACGGTCCGTACGTAGTAGGAGGCATAAAAAAATTGCCCTGACAATACTGGCATGCTACGCTTTACAATCATTCATTAAAGCGAAGCCATTCTGCGTGCAATCTATCCAGCAAGCCCATAAACATCGGTTTCAAGATAGTATTGAGATCCAAAAGCCCCTATGACAGTGGCTATTAAAAACATTATCGCCATGAACACAATGTGTTCTAACTAATTTATATTCTCTCCATGTTTGCTGAGCTTACAGCTCTTATTTCACCCTGAATTTATAAATATTGATTTTCCATTCCACCAGTGAGAATGTCACTCTGTCACCAAAGGCAGGGTTAGTTGTACCTCATAATAACCACAGAGCAAATTGGGGTTAAATGCCCTTCTCATGGGCACAACAGGGTACATAGGGTAAGATGCTTAGCATGTCATGCATGTTGCGTTTACACTTGCTGCCAGGTTCTGGGACAAATTCTCAGCTTTATCTGCTCTAGTTTTCACAGATTCTATTCTTAAATTTCCCCCGGTGTTTGAGACTGTAGTAGCTGCAATAGCTCTGTGTTTCCAAGACAAGTAACCGTTTTTAGGTACAATTTTGAAAATATTTTACAGCTTATTAGAACCTCTATGTGTTTATAACTACTAGTCCTACACCTGATCGTTCCTTCCCAAAAAGCTCTCCAGTGCATTTAGTTTTGGCTCATTTTTTTCAAGGGTTAGCTTGTGTCGCTGATGCGTGAAATGGCGTGCCAGAGTCAAGTGTGGTAGTTAGGCGAGGGCGGAAATAATGAACAAAAAATAACTAATTTTAACCACGAAATCTTTTCTTTGTGGCCCGGTACCAAATGATCCATGGACCAGTCCTGGTCCAGGGACTAGGGGTTCGGAACCCCTGTTATAGGGGACCGTTAGGATTGAATTTTACCCTTAGAGCCAGTCAGCAAGGGTGGCCTACTGAGAGCATTAAGCTCCTGGAGACATTAGTTTAAGATTCACAGAAATATACAAGTTGTCCAAGAAGTCAGTTGAGGTGGATAGGAATCCTTTCAAGGATACCCTCTGGTTGTCTGTCTCTAGAGCTTTATCAGGCACATGTCGCTCACCTGTAAAAAAAAAAATGCTAAGAACTTTAAGTTTGACTTGGCAGTTCGGGAATCCGAACTGCCAAGTTCGGATCCGAATTATATGTGTATTAAATGTGTAAAATCAAAAACCGTAAACAGTGGAGGCAGAACATTATTTATTATTATGTTAACAGTATTTAATATGAAAACTAATCCAGCCATTAGGGTTGCACAAGCCAGTGCACTCTTAGTTCCAGTCCCAAGCCCGGATAAATGGGGAGGGTTGCGTTAAGAAGGGCATCCAGGGTAAAAATATGCTAAGTCAAATATGCGGATCACGAATCAGACACCGGATCGGTTGAGGCCCGGGTTACCAACAACCACCACAGGTATTGTTAGCCAACAGGATACCATTGGAAATTGGGCTACTGTTGGCCGAAGGAGGAAAGGGAGAGGAGGAAGACGTCTACAGAGACAGCAGGAAAAGGAGAAGTGGAGAAGAGTGGAGGTTTGAGTAGTCACTTTAAATGTTGGTACTATGACTGGTAAAGGGAGAGAGATAGCTGATATGGTGGAGCAGAGATATCATGGTGTGGATGGAAAGAGAAATGGTGTAGGGGTGATTCTGAAGGAAAAGTATAGTAAGAGAATAGTGAAGGTGAAGAAAGTTTCTGATAGAGTGAACATGAAGCTGGAAGTTGAAGGGGTAATGATTAATGTCATCCGTGCCTATGCTCTGAAAGTGGGTTGTGAGATAGAGGAGAAGGAAAAATTCTGGAGTGAGTTAGATGAAGTGGTAGATGGTGTACCTAGGAATGAAAGATTGGTGATTGGGGCAGATTTTAATGGACATGTAGGTGAAGGGAACAGAGGTGATGAGGAGCTGATGGTTAGGTATGGTCTTAAGCAGAGGATTGTGGAAAGTCAGATGTGGAAGATTTTGCTAAAAGGATAGAAATGGCAGTGGTGAATACATATTTTAAGGGGAAGGAGGATCATAGGGTGATGTATAAGAGTGTAGGAAAGTGCACACATGTGGACTATATTCTATGTAGGAGATGCAACCTGAAGGAGATTGGAGACTGTAAGGTGATGGCAGGGGACATTGTAGCTAGACAGCATCGGATGGTGGTCTGTAGGATAGTTTTGGAGGTGAAGAAGAAGAGGAGGAGAGTGAGGACTGAAAGAAGAATAAGATGGTGGAAACTGAAGGATGAAGACTGTATTGTGAGGTTCAGGGAAGAGGTCAGACAGAGGCTCGGTGGTGGTGGTGAAGACATGCTGGATGATTGGGCAACTACTGCAGAAGTGATAAGGGAGACAGCTAGAAAGGTACTTGGTGTGACATCTGGAAATAGAAAGAAAGACAAAGAGACGTGGTGGTGGAATGAGGAAGTACAGGAGAGCATAAGGAGAAAGAGGTTGGCGAAACAGAATTGGGATCGACAGAGTGATGAGAAAAGTAGGCAGGAGTACAAGGAGATGCGGCAGCAGGTGAAGAGGGATGTGGTGAAAGCCAAGGAAAAGGCATATGAGGAGCTGTATGAGAAGTTGGACACTAAGGGAGGGGAAAAGGATTTGTACCGATTGGACAGGCAGAGGGACCGAGCTGGGAAGGATGTGCTGCAAGTTAGAGCAATAAAGAATGGAGATGGAAATGTGTTAACTAGTGAGGAGAGTGTGTTGAGAAGATGGAGGGAGTATTTTGAGCATCTGATGAATGAGGAAAATGAGGGGGAAAGAAGGGTGGATGATGTGGAGATAGTGAAGCAGGAAGTGGACAGGATTAGTAAGGAGGAAGTGAGAGCAGCGATTAAGAGGATGAAGAATGGAAAGTCGGTTGGACCAGATGACATACCGGTAGAAGCGTGGAGATGTTTAGGAGAGATGCAGTGGAGTTTTAAAACAGGTTGTATACCAAGATTTTGGAAGGTGCGAGGATGCCTGAGAAATGGAGAAGGAGTATGCTGGTACTGTTTGTTAAGAATAAGGGAGCTGTGCAGACCTGCAGTAATTACAGGGGAATAAAGTTGATCAGTCACACCATGAAGTTATGGGAAATAGTAGTGGAAGCCAGGCTGAGAGAAGAGGTGACCATCTGTGAGCAATGGTATGGTTTCAAGCCAAGGAAGAGCACTACAGATGCATTATTTGCTTTTAGGATGTTGATGGAGAAGTATAGAGAAGGTCAGAAAGAGTTACATTGTGTATTTGTGGATTTAGAGAAAGCGTACGACAGGGTGCCGAGAGAGGGGTTGTGGTATTGTATGAGGAAGTCAGGTGTGTCAGAGAAGTATGTGAGGGTGGTGCAGGACATGTATGAGAACAGTGTGACAGCAGTGAAGTGTGCAGTAGGAACGACAGACTGGTTTAAGGTGGAGGTTAGACTGCATCAAGGATCAGCTCTGAGCCCTTTCTTGTTTGCAGTGGTGATGGACAGGTTGACGGACGAGGTCAGACAGGAGTCTCTGCGGACTATGCTGTTATGATATTGTGAATTGTGGTATGAGTAGGAAGCAAGTTGAGAAGAGCCTGGAGAGATGAAGGTATGCGCTGGAGAGAAGGGGATAGAAAGTCAGTATGAGTAAGACAGAGTACATGTGTGTGAATGAGAGGGAGGGCAGTGGAGAGGTGCAGTTGCAGGGAGAAGAGGTGGAGAAGGTGGAGGAGTTCAGGTACCTGGTGTCAACAGTGCAAAGTAATGGAGAGTGTGTTAGAGAAGTAAAGAAAAGAGTGCAGGCAGGGTGGAGTGGGTGGAGAAGAGTGGCAGGAGTAATTTGTGATAGAAGGGTATCTGCAAGAGTGAAAGGGAAAGTTTATAGGACTGTGGTGAGACCTGTGATGTTGTATGGTTTAGAGACAGTAGCATTGAGTAAAAGACAGGAGGTGGAGCTGGAGGTAAGAGAGCTGAAGATGTTGAGATTTTCATTGGGAGTGACGACGATGGACAGGATTATAAATGAGTTTATTAGAGGGACAGCGCATGAAGGACATTTTGGGGAAAAGTGAGAGAGGCCCGATTTAGATGGTTTAGACATGTGCATAAGAAGGACATGGGGTATATCGGTAGGAGAATGCTGAGGATGGAGCCACCAGGAAGAAGAAAAAGAGGAAAACCAAGGAGGAGGTTTATGGATGTGGTGAGGGAAGACATGCAGGTAGTTGGTTTGAAAAAGGCAGATTTTGAGGACAGAGTAGTATGAAGACAAATGATCCGCTGTGGCGACCCCTAATGGGAGCAGCCGAAAGAAGAAGAAAAATAAGTATTTAATATGAACACTATCCTATTTCTCAACTCTACCATTAAAAAGCCTTTGATCTGGCCTTCAAACCTACACATTCTGCTTTACATCATAATCTAATAAATACTTTCAAATTTATGTCATGATGATGGCAGACATTTTAAACAACACAGTCTGTCCTTGTTTTGCTGAACAGAGACAAATATCCTGGCACTTATCACTAAACCTTTTAGTGGTCGATACGGAGATCTGATGGACAGTGATGCTTTTGATCTAGTAGATGTTTCAACACTGTCCTTAAGGTATGCAGATGATTGGGAGAATAACGCTGCCACTGCGTCCACATGCGCCATGAGTCAAATATAAACCAAGCCTGAAACCACCTGCAAGGCCGTGACAACATGACAGCACCTGTCCTGTCTACACAACAAGCTAGAGCACTGAGCAAACTTGCTCAAGGTTGCTGACGTGTTTAAAGGTTTTCATATACTGTACATTTCTTTCCAGCTTCAGGGCACTTCTATAACTATATCTACTGATCTTTTCATGCCTATTCTTGTTGATGCCAGTGTGCTATCCAGCAGTACGGCCTGCTGCGGTACTGCAGGTGCCCTCCATATTATTGGCGCAGCAACAGTTCGATTTGAGTTGATTTATCCGTTTATCTGTCCATCCATCTGCCTCGCTTTTTAATCCCTTTATCTGTCACTCTAAGGCTATAGATGCCGGTCTTGTGCCTGCTGCTGCTCTGTTGCCTTCACAGTGCCTTGGCACAGAGTTCTGAGTCACTAAGCATAGATGGCTTCACCTGGTGTCGAAGACGTCACGGCTATTTAAATAGAACAGATCCTGGTCTACAGTATTGTGCGCAGTAAGGTGGCCTCTCTTTACACTGTGACCAAGTATGACTACCTTATAGCAGTGATATCCAGATGCAGGCCTTCATATTTATACAGCATACAACATATATAAAGTGCAAGAAACCGCAAGACATACACAAAGAATGAAGAGCAAAAGACTGATGTTAGGTGAGTGCTGACATTTAAATGCTATTTCAAAAAGTCTTTGATTTGTATTTGCCCACATTCTCATGTCCTAAGAAATTAGTACACATTATCATCGACCACTGCACGTGTTTGTGTGTTGAGCAGACATTCGTGACCATGTAAATAGTGATTTTACTGATGTTGTTTTTCCCTGATATGATCTCATATTCTCAACATAACTCACTGATGCTCAGCTCGAAATCTTGTGTCTTATTCTTCGTGAATCGTTTTCGCATACATGTTTGTCAAGTGTTGCTTTTTTTCCGCTGATGTGAATTGTGCTAATATTGTGCACTGATGTAAACTGTTGTCTATCGTGGATGTGTTCCAGATATGCATCAAATGTTTGAGATGTCCTACATTGGGCTTGATGCGAGAAAATGTAGCGAAACCGGTTTAGATAACAAAGTCATTACGGATAATCCGATCTCATTTGAGAAATTCAGAATCTGGATTGTATGTTTTGTTCTTAAGAAAGATAGTATGGTGCACCTTTTGCCTGCGATGTGTTTGAGATAAAGAGGTGGGCATCCCACTGATTTGCTAAGGACGTGCTGTGATGTCCAAGCGTGTTCAGATCGTGTTTTCCGGTGCTGGGTATGATTCGACTTCATGTTCTGTCTTTGTCAACATCAAGGCCAATAGGGTAGGACATGCTGTGCAAAAGCGCCCTATTTTCTGTGTGTGTGTGTGTGTGTGTGTGTGTGTGTGTGTACAGTACGAAACGCAGTGTTCATGCATCCATTCTCCATCAGACCAACACACTAAGGCAAAACCCAGACAATAAAGACTGCTTAGACAGACAGTACACACGAAGCAAGAGACAGAAAGAAAGAGAAAGAAAGATGGAGATCGTATGGTGAGGCAGATAAATGACAAAAAAAAAGACAGACGGTCCAGTGTCCTGAGACACGTTACCTTTCCGGGGACGAGGATTTTTCTGAGTTGACGGACATGAGCAGAAGCTTCAAGCCGCTCGCTCCCAAAGGAACGACAGAGGCAACCAAGAACGAATAAAACACTCTCTGTGGATCTGCCTCTTCTTGCTCAGTGTCTCACTCTTCTCATCTCCTTGCTGTGAGGCTCCACTGAGACAAGAGAGGAGAGCTGCCTCGTCCTCCTCTCTTCGACCGTGGAAAAATAAAAGGATGGAGGGCAGGCGATGAAGCCGAGCTCGAATAACAGAATGGTAGAGAGACAAAATCTTGCTGCGTTTGAGCAGACTCAGACGCCGCGAGGAGCCCCTCCTCACCCCTCCTCACTCCTCTCCCTCCCTCGTTTTCACCTTCTTTTCTTTCTTCCTTTTTTTTCCTTAATGCCTCACCTTTCACTTTTTTTACAGGGTATGATTTCTGTTGACACTTTTGTCCTCCACTAAACCACTGAAATGACGAGTGGTTCTCCCTCACACTCTCCTCACTGTCTGCCTGCTGCTGCCTCTTCCTCCTCCTTCTCTCTCTCTCTCTCTCTGTATCTGTCTCTCAGCGCAGTGGTTGGCTCGACAGGCCCTTCTGCAGCTCTCTGCACAACAACAGAGCTGTGAACGCAGCGGGCTAAACCACTGCCTGAGAGGGAGGGGGAGGCTGTGCAGAGAGCAAACGGAAAACGTGTTCATCTTTCTCACTGGTTCTCCCCCATCAAATAGCTTGGCCCAGGCCTGCCTCACCCCCTTCCTCCTTCACCTCCCTCCCTTTCTCACTTCCTCCTGTTACACCATTCTGTATCTCGGGGCAACGCGGCACATATACGCTTTCCCCCCTCTGTCTCTCTCTCTCTCTTTTTTTACCTCCCATCCTTCTGCCCCGACTCTTTTCCTCCACCTCCCTCCATTTCACAGCTGTCTTCTCTGCTGCTCTGTTTGCTGCCTTTCTCTCTCCATCAGTGCTTGGCAGTTCTGTGTTTTCATCCATTAAATGAAACCAAACAACAGATGCCCAGCACTGGAGGGTGTTCATCATAGTCGAGCTTCTATACATTTCAATGCATTACATCTCCATCTCCATTAAGAGGTGGAAAAAAAGAACAGATTTACAATAAATGAAAATGGAAATTGTGCTCACAACAATTACCACAAACTCTCAGTTCACAGTATAACACACATTTACCGAATCTTTTTTTATATAAATGCTTAAAAAAAATAAATCTACCACCATAGTATGCAACCAGACATCAGTTTTGCTTTTAATGCACATTTGAATTATTCCGGTTTAACTTGAAATATTCATATTTCCTGATTATGATTCGTTCATTTCGGGAATCATTTACAATATAAAAATAATTGTTTAGTCCCTAAGAAAACCCCAATACATTTCCATGCTGAAAGAAATACACCGATCAGGCATAACATTACGACCACCTGCCTAATATAGTGTTTGTCCCCCTTTTTCTGCCAAAACAGTCTTGATCTGTTGAGTGTTGAGTGTAACTTCTACAGCAATTTAAGCTACAGGAGCTCGTCTGTTGGATTGGACCACATTGCATCAATGAGTCTTGGTTGCACATGACCCTGTCGCTGGTTCACCACTGTTCCTTCCTTGGACCACTTTTAATAGATACTGACCACTGCAGACCAGGAACAGCCAATAAGAGCTGCAGTTTTGGAGATACTCTGACCCAATCGTCCAGACATCACAATTTGGCCCTTGTTAAACTCAAAATCCTTACGTCTGCCCATTTTTCCTGCTTTAAACACATCAACTTTAAGGACCAAATGTTCACTTGCTGACTAATAATATCCCACAAACTAACAGGTGCCATGATGAAGAGATAATCAGTGTGATTCACTTATCTTGTTATAATGTCAATGTTATGCCTGATCGGTATAAACCTACAAATAACATTAGAACAAAAAGAGTGCAAGCTCCATAGCATACACACATACAACCCGCAAACGCACACACACACACACACACACACAGACACACTCGCTTCCTGTATGTTTGACACATGCTTATGTAAAACCGAGAGCAAGAAAACCATATGCACTGGTGACAAATGTGCACACATAGCCTGTCCACCTTTAGCCAAACAAACACACACACACACACACACACACACACACACACACACTCAATACTAAGCAAAGGATCAGATGTTCTCATTCTGTAGGAATATCATTATCATAAGGTATTCACAAGAATACTATAAGGGAACCTGAAAACACATGTAAATGAGATCACATGCATGTTCTTGCTGCTGTATAACTACTATATGTCTGTCATTTCTGGCAAACAAGCCATGAAATTAAGTCACTTTAAAGACCAGAGCACTGATAATACAGAACATGACTGATACTTGGTAGAAACGAAGAGAAGTAATGACCTTGATGCTAGTAATGCTGTCCTATAAAGAATGGGAAGACTAAGTAAGGTTTCAGTCCATTAGTGATGGGAAGATCAGATCATTTTAGTGACTTGGTTGTTTGAATGTCGTTCATCAAAATGAACGAATAATTTAGTTCAATTTGATCAGAAATAAAACGTAATGCTTCGATGAATGGATCCCCAACACGTCTACATGCACAAACTAAGCCTATATTTAGAATAATGTATATATGTATATATATCTGCATAGTGTCTATGGGAGTCACATGACACAAGAATGAACGACACGGACTAGAATAGTTGAGAGGGAAACTACTCGATTCTGTTTTGTGTACATAACCTACGGAGATTTTGCGACGCTTTGCCCATGCGCGACCAGTCCAAAATGAACGAATCACTCTTTGAGATGACTCGTTCTTCTGAGTCACATTAAAGCCTTGTTGAAAAATGAATGATTTGTTCATAAACGACCCATCACTATCGTGCATGTCATTTCTTTGCACAGTTATACTGCATATTACAATACATCCTTTACCCTTTATTTATTACACTGCTATTCATTGTAAATAGGCCACTTATGTACTTTTGGTTAGATGCTAACTGCATTTCATTGGCTCTGTACATTTACCTTGCACAATGACTATAAAGTTTAATGTAATCTAATCACTATTGCACATAGTGATGGGAAGATTTTAGTGGCTTGGTTCTTTGAATCTCGTTCATCAAAATGGATACAGTTTGAATACAGTTCTATGATATGATCAAAAGTCTGTGGGAGTGTGGTCACGACTTTTATAGGTCCAGTCTGTACCCCACTTCACCTCCTCACATCATCTATGTCCCTTCATCAGCAGTAGTGGAAGTAGGCCGTGTAAAGATAGCTGTAGCCTTAATACTGACTCCCAAAATACCAAAATGAGAAAGAGAAAGAGAAAGAGAGAGAGAGAGAGAGAGAGAGAGAGAGAGAGAGAGAGAGAGAGGCAATCTGTGTGTTTTCTCTCTCTCTCTCTCTCTCTCTCTCTCTCTCTCTCTCTCTCTCTCTCACTCCACTCCTCTGTTCTTTACCTCCTTCTTTCCACAGCAAAAATGCTCAGCGAGAGAGCGAGCGTGGGTGTGTGTGACTGTGTGTTCTCCTTCCGTGTGAACTTGTTCTCTAGCTAATCACAGTTCAGACAGTTGCTATAGAGATGGAGCTGGTTTATTCCAGTATACCGGTCTGCTACGTCACAGAAAAGTGTGGGGTTCTCTGGCAACCACAGCTGAGACGGCAGCACAGCACGCTTCAGTATGTGGGTGTCGTAAATACATGTCTGCCGGTGCGGGAACGCAGTAAACGTTTCTGCTGCTCCTTCAACTGTGAAATATAACATGATGGATGGATTGATTGAGAGAGACGATTTAAATTTTGTTACTATCGACCCAGTTTTGTCTTTACCGATATTTTACACGTTTGAACGCTGATGTACAAGCGAAAGAACAGTTTTGGGGTTATTTAAAAGAATGCAATTTTACGGCATTTTGTCCTAACAATCCCTTAACAATTGTGTTTAATGAATACAGTGATGCATTGAAGCCCTAAGAGATCTGATCCATTTATATCCATTTATATGTATTTCGTGCAAAAAAAATACTGGTGTCTGTGTATATGTATGTAGTGTGAGAGAGAGAACTTTGACCCGGTCAGCAGTCAGCTGTTTCATTTGCCTGGCATCTAAACAGGGCTGAGTCACCTGCAGTCAATACCCC
>JAAIIK010000433.1:1015384-1035319 GCA_014706435.1 Silurus glanis
ACACCACCTCTCTCTCTCTCTCTCTCTCTCTCTCTCTCTCTCACACATACACACCCTTGGATGCATCAATGGCATTAATCTTTAAGCAATTACAGCCTCTGCCTCAAGGCGTTTCTCCTCACACTCCTCACACCTCAATTCTCGAGTGCTGTACACCTCTGCAGATTAGCACACACAGTAAAGCATCATCAGCATGCTCCAACTTGCTCCACAGTCTCCTTTTCCAAATTGCTTTGCAGCTGAATCAGACACCATCCAGCCTTGAACTAGAAATGATTACGTCTAAAGTTTGAACGCTTAAGAGAAAGGCCTGAAACGTTTTCATTTTCCAACTCTTTTCAGTATTCGATGCCCAGCTTACAGAAACAGAGTGTGTGTGTGCTCTCTGTTGGTCTGAACGAGCACTGCGCTTCCTCTCCTTCCACACTTAATGAAATGCTTTATGCACACCAAAATATTCAGGATAGTGATACTTGGATGTAAAATAGGACATAGGATCGTTTCGAACCGTTTCAGTACAGGACTTTCGGTACGGGGCACATGAGTACCGAATACTTGTTAAATACCTTGTTTTCCATGCGAAATAAATAAATAAATATCTTGTGTGTATCTTACATGCACACATTTGATAAAGTATGCTGAAATAAGTAGAACATATCTTTAGGAAATTAAATAATAAATGTAAACACACACACACACACACACACACACACACACACACTTATATACACGTGTATTACTCAAACAAGGTTTAACATATGTAAACTTTTTTATTTAGTTTTTCCCCTTTATTTACTCATTTTAATGTGTGCAATTTAGGCAAATACTCAATTTAATCAACATAATAAAATCAAACAGGCATTTTATTTTTAATTGTTTTGAAAATGTAAAGTGTTGATGTTCACAAATGTTAATAATAAAAAATGTTAATTAAAAAAACTATAAATTTTATGTTTTGCATTTCTTTCCCCCTAACTGTACCAGAATTGAATCAAATCATGACGTACCAAACCGTAGATTTTGTGTACCTTTACACCTCTATTACCTGGATGCTATTTCTGTATAATAGAGCGAATAGAAAGGTAGTTCCAGCTGTGACTTTATCGTTAGGGTTATGTTAATGAAAGGAATCTAATGAGTTACTGTTTCTATAGTAACAGTTTGACGAGTGGATGCTTTACATAATCTAAGACATAAATAATCAGATTTTCTAAACGTAAGTTCAAGAATGTAAAATGTACATACATTTGATGTGTTTAAGTATTTTTCTTGGGAGACATTTAGAGAGTCTATGAAGCATTTTGCCCCAGTCATGGTGAAGTTTATCAGCCCAAGAAAGTCGTTAGGACTTTCTCTGTAAAATCACTAATTTTTTTTTCGAGTTTTTTTTTTTTTTTTTTTGAGGCGCACAGGAGACAGCAAGGAAATGAGAGAAGCTGGTGAGGAAATGACTATCACAGGTGGAGGTCGACCGATTAACTGGTTTTGCCGATTAACTGGCAACGATAGTTGATTGCTGAAACTATCGGTAAAGATCCATACGGATAGTTTTCCCTGGTTCTGGTCCACTGTGATTGCAAGAGCGGCCTCTAGAGGCGAATCACTGACACCACGTGCTGTTTGTTTTTACACGCGAGACTGCAAGCTGCACGGGGAGAGCGCAGTGCATAAAGAACGCTCAATTATATTTATTATTAATAATTGATTAATTATATTTATTAATTGATATATTCATATTAAACTTTCTTTCAGCTTCTCCCATTAGGGGTCGCCACAGCGGATCATCTGCATGTTTGATTTGGCACATGTTTTTACGCTGGATGCCCTTCCTAACGCAACCCTCCCCATTTATCCGGGCTTGGGACCGGCACTAAGAGTGGCTGGGGTTGGTTCCCTGACCGGGGATCGAACCCGGGCCGCAGCGGTGAGAGCGCCGCATCCTAACCACTAGACCACCAGGGAACCTAACATATATATTCATATTGATTTTCCTCAACACAGTTTCATGGTTTAGTATCATGTTATTAATCTTTTAAATAAAGTTCACATAAAGTGCTATGTTTGTTTTTTTTATCCGGTATCCACTATCAACTCTCGGTTGATTTTTGGTTAACGGCAAGCCTTGTCCATTTACATTTACATTTGCGGCATTTAGCAGACGCCCGGATCTCAGACAGCGTGGTGCAGTGCGAGGTGTGATGAGGTCTTCGAGGTAAGATGGTGCTGGTCCATTTTTAGCCTTGTAGGCAAGCATTAGTGTTGTGAATCTGATGCGTGCAGCTACTGGAAGCCAGTGAAGGGAGCGCAGCAGTGGGTGGTGTGGGAGAACCTGGGCAGATTGAACCCAATTCGTGCAGCTGCGTTTTGGATCATTTGCATTGGAAGAATAGCGTTCAGGGGAAGACCTGCCAGCAGAGAGTTGCAGTAGTCCAGTCTCAAAATGACAAGAGACTGAACAAGCACCTGGGCGGCCCAAATGGACAGAAAAGGTTGAATACTTCGGATGTTGTAGCGAAGAATTTCGACAAGAACAAGCCACATTAGCAACATGTGAGGAGAAGGACAGTTGATTGTCCATAGTTGCCCCAAGGTTGCGAGCAGTGGCTGAAGGGGAGAGCAGAGAGTCCTGAAGAGTTATTCTGAGATCTTGGGCTGGAGATAAATCACCTGGGATGGCCCAACAGTTCTGATTTTGCTGGGGTTGAGTTTTAACTGATGAGCACTCATCCATGAAGATATGTCAGTCAAGCATGCCGAGATCCGAGCGGAAGCTGTGGTATCCAACCTGGCCATCGGTCTCAGTAAAATCATTTACTGGCCGACCTCTAATCACAGGTGCTACTAGTGTAGGTAGGACTAGGTATTTGTCTCTGGGATGTTCAACAACATCGTTATTTAATTCTAAATTGCTAAAAAGCATACTGTTTCATTCATTAAATAATTAAACATTATCACTGTTGTCAAATCACACTGGAATAACACATTCCTGACGGTACTAATATACAACACTTTGACAAGTTGAGCCGCAACCTTCCATGTGCATTATTTTTCTATAACAGAAGAGTCTGGCACATGTTATTCCTTACACAATTATGACTAATCAAACTCTGCTGAATTATTACCTAAAACCTAAAGGATTTTCATTTACAGGACCTATACATCAAAAGACTGTTCCAGCATGACAATGCCATCCTGCACAAACCGAGACCTATAAACACATAGATTGCCAGGGCTGCTGTAGAAAATCTTCTGTGGCCTGCACAAAATCCCGTTGAATGCTGGAATTACGGCTGCACACCAGACCTCCTAGTGCCACATCAGTGCACGGCCCTTTCGTGCTCTTTCCTTTTGTTGCTAAATAAACATAAATCCCAACAGCAATGCTCTAAATCTAGTGTAAAGCCTTCCCAGAAGATTTGAGTTCATTATAACAGCAAATCAGGGACGAACTCTATATTAACGCCTATGATTTTGGTATAGAATATGTTTGGGTATCCACATACCTTTAGCCATACAGAGCAATAAAAATGAATACATTCTCAAAATACGCTAGCAGCTGAAATATCTGATTCTGGTACTGAGAGTGTGTAGCATGGTAGCTACAGCAAAATCTGGGAGGTATTTTTCTGCCAAAAATAAGAATTTATACGACATATCAGTAATCACAAAGAACAGCAAGAATGGCTACTCTACTATGCATTATAGAAATAGGTTATCTATCTAAAGAGCTTATGGAGAAGTTCCACTAGTCTCTGGACAAGTACAATATTTTGGCAGTGGTATTTAGTTTTTTAGGTATTTAGGTATTTAGCTTTCTGACCATTTACTGAAGCTTAACTTCAAGCCAAAAACTGAGGCAACATAAATTATGAGCCTAGGTATAGTGTTATTTTTTACACCATAAAATAAATGGTCTACTGTAAGAATCAAGACCTGAAACTCTAAACAAAGATTTTATACTTAACATTCGACTCATAGAATCATACCTGAACATTCACCATATTTCGATGTCTCAACCATCTTGCCATGACCTGTCCATGGTCCCGGGAATTTACGATGTTGCCCACAGGAATTTTGTAAAAGGCCGGGCTGATATGACACCGTCATGAGAAATAAATATTTAACAATTATCTAATTACTACTAAGACAGTCTGGAGAAAACACACACACATATAAATATACACATAAGCAAGAGAAAGAGCTACGCATGTATTCTCTGTGGCTTAGTTTATCCTTTACAAGATGATTATATTATCGCAGTGATAAATGTGTCCGTGTAAAAGCTGTTACACTTCTACCCTCTACTTTATGCCTTGAGGCTGCTTTTTGGACCTATAAATCAAGTCTAATGACTTCTAATTAGCGTAAAACTCTTGCAAAGTCATTCTTGAGGTTTTTTCCTCACAACAGCTGTGTAGTGAGATGGACCTCACTGGCAAATGTTTTCAATTTAGCGTTTCAGTGCTTCATAAAGTTTGCATCATCAAGCCTCGTTCACACGCCATCGTGATCAAACAAAAAAAAAAATGCATGCATGTGGTGCTTTCAGTGCCTATTAAAGTACAGCGTCGCTCATGCGGCTCACTGTGCCTACAGCACACACAGCCTGCTCTCTCCAACACTATGTGGAACATAGCCTGCAGGCCAATGTTGTTTCAGGATCTACTCCAAGCACGAGAGAGAGAGAGAGAGAGAGAGAGAGAGAGAGAGAGAGAGAGAGAGAATCAAGAGAGAATGAAAGTCAAGAAGAATTCTGTCTGTGATTCTTCCATCTTCCATCCATCTTTTTCCCCTTCCAGTGAGTTCCAACAGAGGGCAGCAGTGAGCACTCAGCGAAATTATTCTCTCTCTGATAAGCACAATTAGACCTGACACAATTACACACTTGAAGTCTATTACTATAAATAATTTAATGTGATTACATTTGAATGATTCTGGTTTCCTCGTAAATAGCTTGGGAATGTTTTTCTTTTGCTTATTCAAACATCATAACCTGTGGGCGTGTTATTGTGTTTAGATGTACCGAGCACATTAGCCAAACAAGGCAGAATAACAATGCAACAGGTGTTCACAAGCAGCAAAGAACAAAATAACAGAGCATTAAGGGGAACGTAAATAGTAATATGATAGAGATGACTATCATTATATACTGAGCATTTCTATCTATCTACAAGGTGCTATCAAAAGGTTTTCGAGACTAGCTCTGTTTTCAAGAAAGTACTTTGTTTATCTACATTTACACACTATCACCCTCAAAATAGTCCCATTGCACAGCAATACAGTGCTCCCAGTGTTCCTGCCATTTCTGGAATGTGTCCTTAAAGTCTTCTTTTCGAATCGTGTCAAGTACCTTCTGCGATTCGCGCTGGATCTCTGCAATGGTGTCAAATCGGAGAGCTCTGAGCTGGATCTTCATCTTCAGGACGAGGGCGAAGTCCACAGGAGCCAAATCTGCCGAATCATGTGGATTGTTCTCTGACGATCATCATGCACAAGTTGCTGAATGGTTTCATTATTTCCGTGGGTTGAGCTTGTCCTGATCTCTCGCTGTCTTCCAGTGATGTTCTTCCACTCTTGAAATGCGCGTGCCACTAAAAACACCCTGAACGACTCATTGCAGCTTCGCCGTATGTCAAACGTATGTCGTGTCAAACGTCTCTCTGAACGATCGCTCTTTGTTCTAACTTGCTGTCCATGATGAAATCGCTTGTTAATGCATGTTGTCAGAATAGCACCAGTGAGCAGCATTAGTCTCAAAACCTCAGTGGTGGGCCATCAGGGCAAGCAAGGCCTTCTCTGTTGGCCTAAACACTATTAGAAGCACTGACCTACATTTACAACATAAATTCTAATATTTGTTCGATGAAATTGTATTCATTTATTCCCAACAGTTTATTCTTTTCATTTCGTAGCGTTTGTATGTGGATGTTAGATTTTTTGCCAATCAGCCTCTATGTGCTGTGTGTCAATCTAATCTGCCCAGGGCCTTCAGAATCAGTAGTGCTGGCTGATGTACCTTGAACTATATTATCAATGGGTCTGTTTCGTTAACCAATCAGATTTCAAATTCACCTCACAGAATAGGGTCAGCATTTTTCCATCCTCTAATTGGTTGGTCAGAGTGAACTTGTTACAGCCAAGTTCGACTGGCAAAACACGTCTGTAGTGCGATGCACACATTAATACATCTAAGTTAGACTTTTTTATGTCTACAGGGAAAGAGAAATTGATTTGGTTTCTGACATACTTAAAAATAAATCTTCAAGAGAAGCTAGACATTGTAAGGAGAGGTCGGCCAACCCTGAAGCTAGCTAACTTATCTCAGCCCGGGAAAGGGTTTGTCCATCCATCCATCCATCCATCCATCCATCTATCTATCTATATACATTCAATTTGAAAAAAATACAACTTCTTTGAATTCTATGATTTTAAATATCCGGACAAAATAAAAATCATCTGGTTCTTAGCAGATCTAAGAATTAGGTAAATACAACCTAAGATGAACAATAAAACATGACATATTACACCGTGTCATTATTTATTTGTCAAAAATAAAGCCAAAATGTAGAAGCAATGTGCTTCTTTCAATAGCGTTCAGATTGAAGAGCTTCTAGAACTACCTTTATCAGCAATAACTTTAATCAGTGACTTTATCAGTCTTTCATGTCATTGTGGAGGCTCAAACTTCTTTCCAGGGTTGTTTCAATTCAGTGCAGGCATATGTTTTTGCACAGCTCTTTTAAGGTCATGCAACAGCATTTTAGTTAGTTTTAAGGTCATGCAACAGCATTAGGTTGAGGTCTGAACTTTGACTGGGTCATTGCAACAGCTTGATTCTGTTCTTTTTCCATCATTCTGTTGTACATTTGCTGGCGTGCTTTGGATCATTGTCTTGTTGCATGACCCAATTTTGGCTGTTAAACAGATGGCCTCAAATTTGACTCTAGAATACATTAGTATAGCGGGGAGTTCATGACTGCAACGTGGCTAGGTCCTGTGCCTGGAAGACAAGCCCCTATTATCACTTTTTTACCACCATGGCTGATGATATCTGTTGATATTCTGTGTTTGAGTTGTCACCAGACGTGGAGCTGTGCATTACATTATTTTCTTTTTATCAATTAACAAAATGGAAAGTAAATGAGCAGAAGAAAATCTAAATCAAATCAATATTTAATGTGACCACTCTTTGCCTCCAAAACAGCATCAACTCTACTTGCACACAGTTTTGATGGAACTCAAAGAAAGAACAGGTTGTTGTCATCTGTAGATGTAGGCTGCATCAAATCCTTCTGTCTCTTTATATAATCCAAGACAGATTTAATGATGTAAGAGATTTGTTCTTCTCTACACTGAACATAGTTCTTAATGACATTGGCTGTATGTTTATGATCGTTGTCCTGCTGCAGAATAAATTTGGGGACAATCATATGCTTCCCTGATGGTATTGCATGATCTGCCTGTATATTCCAGCAATGAGGACAACATTAATCCTGACCAAATCTCCAACACCATTTGCAGAAAAACAGCCCCAAACTTGCAAGTAACCTCCACCATGCTTCAATGTTGCCTACAGACAATCATTATTGTACCGCTCTCCTGCCCTTTGGCAAACAACTTGTTATTTGCTACAGCTAAATATTTAACATTTTGACTCATCACTCCAGAGCACCTTCTGCCATTTTTCTGCACCACAGTTCCTATGGTTTCATGCATCGTTGAGTCGCTTAGCATTGCTTCCATGTCCAACTTCTTTGATGGACCCTTGCAAGGCCTGTTTGGAGTTGAATTAGTTTTGGAAAACCTCTGTATGACCCTGGCCACTGTACTGTAACTCTGTGGGTCCCACTGGTTTCTGACAATTTTTTGCTGATGGAACTGCTGGACATCTTCCGATGTCAAAGAGAAGTAAGCATGATGTGTCTTTCATTTTCAGGATTATGTTTTCTTGGCCAACCACTGCATTTACAGTCCTCAACATTGCCAATTTTTTCTGCTTTTAAATACATTTTTCAAAATAGCTTGAGAAAAACATCTTGAAACCCCAGTCTACTTTCTACTTCTGTTTCACTTAATGGCTGTGTTTCAACCTACATATGAAAGTGAGGATCATTAGCACCTGCTTGGTATCATTAGTTAATTATACACCTGACTGCGATCTTACAAGTTCCCTGACTTTGTGCATGGGGATTTTGTGTAAGTGTAAGAATTGAAAGTCAAAGGGTGGTTACACCAAATACTGATTTAGATTTTTATTCTGTTTGCTCACTTTGCATTTTGTAAATCGTTCAAAATAATCACTTAAAATATATATTTTTGAAAGCATTCTTCCTAACAGTAACTAGATTACATTATACACTTTCACTCTACATGAAGATTGTAAAATTACAAGAAAACACTGTAAAGTCTGTATTATTTTGCATCGAATGCAGTAGCATAACAATACATCATGACTGTGTCAGGCAACCACCGGCCACACCCCCCTTGGCACTCAGCACACTCGAAGCGCCTCGCTTTCATACTAATCACCTTTACCTGTCCCCAATCTACACCCTCCCTTTATAAGGCCCCCATACGCACTCACTCACCATCCAATCTACGGTTCATTCTCGCGATCATCTCTGGACTACCTGTGTTTCGGAATATACCCGTTTTACCCGTGTACCCGTTGTCGGTTCCAGGGCGCGCAGCTATGGAGGATTACATTCAGAAACCCAGATCGCTTCACTCCCGTATCCACTTCTTCTGGTTCCAGCTGCCCTGGAGGACTTACAGGATGCACGGATCTTCACAAAACTGGATCTCTGCAGTGCCTGAACATCTGCCAGGGGGACGAGTGGAAGACTGCCTTCATCACTCCACCTGGTCGCTATGAGTACCGCGTCATGCCATATGGCCTGTCCATCTCCCCCGCGGCTTTCCAGATCTTCATGAATGAGGTGTTCAGACCGTTCCTTCACCAATTGATGATCGTCTACATAGATGACATCCTCATCTTCTCCCGAGACCCGATCGAAACACCGCGGCCATGTCACCCAAGTCCTAGAGCGACTAAGGGACCATCACCTCTACCTTAACCTCAAGAAGTGTGAGTTCTCCCGGTCGGAGGTGCAGTTCTTGGGATTTGTGATTAGCCCGTCTGGGATACGGATGGACGAGGGGAAGGTGAAGGCGGTGCAGGACTGGCCCTGCCCGAGCACCACCATAAAGGAGCTCCACTGCTTCCTGGGGTTCACCAACCGGTTCATCCAGGGCTTCAGTCTGGTCACCGCCCCGCTCACCTCTTTGCTGAAGGGGAAGGCCAAGACCATTACGTGGACCCCAGAAACCAAGAAAGCTTTCCAGGAGCTGAAGAGGAGATTCAGTGTCACCCCCCTCCTACGACACCCGGATTCCCGGCTCCCATTCATCGTGGAGGTAGATGCCTCCTCCACCATCGCAGGGGCCGCCTTGTCCCAACAGTCCCTGCTGAAGTCAATTCATGAAGCCCCAGGTTCCGGCCACCCGGGCAGAAAAGACAAACCCTCCTCCTAACCCAAGCACGCTACTGGTGGCCTGGAATGAGCGGAGAGGTCTCCCGATTCGTCCAAGGCTGCCCCATCTGTGACATTCCGAAGACACCACGACATTTACCCGCAGGGAAGCTGGTTCCCCTGCCTATCCCTGCAAGCTGGTCCCCTTCCGTGGCCTGCCCACAGCTTTAGAGACTGCCAAGGCATTGTTTCATCATGTCTTTCAGAACTTCGGCCTCCCCGAGGAAATCGTGTCCGACCGGGGACCCCAGTTCACATACCATGTGTGGAAGGCGTTCTTCCGGCTCCTGGGAGTGACAGTCAATCTGTCCTCGGGATATCACCCTCAGACCAACGGAAAGACAGAACGCAATATACAGGAGCTATGCACAGAACTCCCTGCGCCAGGACGACACTGGCCTAACCCCATTCAAAGTGCGTGCTGGGCTTCCAGCTACCTTTGTTTCCCTGGATGGACAAGCCCTCCAACGTTCCTGCGGTGGACTACTGGTTCCAGGAAAGCATGCGTGTGAGAGTAAGCCCACACACAGCTCCGACGTGCCCTCAGAACCACCCGGAGGTTCGTGGACCATTGGAGGTCAGAGGCCCCCCTTACCAACCAGGGGATCAGGTCTGGCTGTCCACCCGAGATTTGCCGCTCCGGCTACCCTGTAAGAAACCCTGTTTCATCGGGCCATTTCAGATCATCAGGTGGGTCAATGACGTGGCCTATCGGCTCGACCTGCCTCCTCAGTACCGCATCCATCCAACCTTCCACGTCTCTTCTAAAGCCCTTTACACCCCCTACCACCGAGCACCCTGGAGTCGCCGTAGATCCTCCTCCGCCGGAAATGCTGGACCAGCCATCGGTGTACTCCATCCAGGAAGTTCTAAACTCACAACGTAGGGGTAGCACCCTAGAATACCTCTTAGACTGGGAGGGGTACGGACTGGAGGAACGATCATGGGTCCCCAGACAGGACATGCTGGCCCCGGCACTCCTGGAGGAGTTCAATGCCAGCCACCCCAACCGCTCCACACCTCGGGGCCGAGGGCGCCTCAGGCGCTGAGTTAGGGCGTCAAGAGCCACCCGTGGAGGAGGGAGTAATGTCAGGGAACCAACGGCCACCCCTCGGCACTTAGCACACTCGCAGCGCCTTGCCTTCATACTAATCACCTTCACCTGTTTTCAATCTATACCCTCCCTTTATAAGGCCCCCGTTCGCACTCATTCACCGTCCGATCTACGGTTCATTCTGGTGATCATCCCTGGACTACCTGTGTTTCGGAATATACCAGTTTTCCAGAACATGCTGCTTCCTAGCTTCTGTTTGTTTCCCAAGGCTAATAAACGTCTTATTCGTATTCTGGTTTCCGACTCTTGATCAAAGCGTGACAGACAGACTGCATGCACTATTCAAACATGTGATGTAAATCAGCATCCTATTAATTATGCATGTTATGCAGCTGCCATGTTTGTTTTTTTCAAAGAGGCAACATTTACTAACAGTTACTGTTATCTGGCTAGATAGCATACAACGACGTACATTCCGGGTAATGGTACATCAGGGTGGGATTTGTTTCCTTTTTCATTTCAATCATAAAGCGCTTCCAAATTTTAAGTTAGTATTCCTATTGCTTTCCATGTCCACTCACATCATGTTGCTAACTCCACTGGTGTAATAGTGTCAGCGGCACTGTTTGCAATTTTTACCTGGTAAGTGTGAACAAGCGGAGTGACTCCAAACGTTCCAATGTGTTATATTGAAAATAACACATCTGAAACACTGATCATCCAATCAAATTAGTCAACAGTAACTAAATGTTGTGTATCTTTTTGAGCGTTTGGAACACCATGACACTCAATTCTTCAAGACAGAGGAGTTTACGCTTATTCTCATTGAAATTCAATCCTTGCAGAAAGCTTTACCATACCAATGATTATATGCTTTTCAATATTAAAACAGTTACAACTTTTTTATCCATTTTCTCCTAGGCTTCAATTATATGATGGAACTGTAAGTACAGAAGGCAACAACCGAACAATGTTGCTACTTTTAATCACTTCTACCTGAATGTTTATATAAATGTATTTATATTTCTTTGTCATTTAAAGCAGGTTGAATTTAAAATGATGAAACAGCCAGTCACTCATTACCTCCAGCCTCCATTATGTAAATCTTGTTGCTGAGCAACCACTTCACGGTGATGATGGCAAACTCACATATAGACTAACTGTGCTAACTAGGTACCTGGTGTGTATATCAGGTTGTAACAGTGCTCACACTACAGGATGTCTAATTACATTCCTACAATTCGGTCATACGCATTTCTAATCATTTGCCCTTTCACACTTTGCAGTTAACTCCCAATTAACGATCCAATTCTCATGCTTTACCATCCAATTAAAAAGAAAAAATGACAGAGACAGCAAATAACTGTACAAGCCAGGACTACACCACCTCAATATGTTGTGAAAAATGTCTGGAAGATTGTTGGCAAAGCCTAAAATGCATCACCAAATATTCATTGTGCCTTAGTTGTCTTTTAGTCATCACATTAATAAGGACATGCAGGTAGAACTGCTTTCAAAATGCTCTCTAGACTGCATTCAGTTAAAAACTCTTGAATACAGTTTTGGGAAGAACATTTTGATATATTCTTCTGAGGAGAAGTGTGTTAAAGATTAGCTCAGTTGGCTCTTTATGGGATATGCTGATTGTGCTTCTCTGAGCTGAGCTGGTAAACAATTCTGGAATTATTCTTCAAGTGAAACCACTTAAGCCAGATTAACAGAGAATATCTTTTTCTCTTCTGATAAACTCTAAATTCAGCAACCTCCCTGACCTTGTTCTCTACAGTGGGACCCCCTGCACAAGTATAATTGTCTCACAATGTCTTTTCTGCAGCATTCATGATGACTATATAGCCCGGAATCAGAAATGGCCAAACATGCCTAGTAGGGGTAAAAGAAAATATGGATAAACACATATTTTGTTTGCCGATACTGTATCGATTCCGCAAAGCGCAACATCGATATATTTGAAAAAAATCATGCAAGATTCATGGCAGTTGTTTGGTTTTGAGTTTATACTGTGTTTGACCGCTAGTTAGAGAGCCGTCTATTTTATCTTTGAACTTAAACAGCGACAGGAAGTACTAGCATACACTAGCATGTTACATCAGCATTTAGCATTTCATTAATGTTACATTAGCATTTATAAGCGTTAATATCCACCTGTTTCATCAAGAGTCCCACTACATATTAGGTGTCTTTATTGACTATGTGCATATGTTAAAAAAATAAAAAAGGATTTTTGTTGAACGCAGTTATGACCAGCAACAATGGATACAACGTGTTTAGTGGAAAAAAAGAGTGTTCTTGTGAATACTGGGTATACTTCATGTATGATTATCTCAGCGATACTAAATAATCTGAATGTAGGATAGGGAGATGTAGGTTTATGTTACATCATCGTATTGAAATCAACGGATTATCTTACTGAAAACACAACATCTGTCGCCCTTTGGTTCTCTGTATGTGTATCTCTTCAGTAACCCAGTTCGTAACCCAACACACACACACACAAACAGATACATAAAACTAAACATCAAAACTCTTCCATGCAGCCAGAGCAAAAGCACACACACAATACTTGTTAGCCACGAATGAGGATTGCATGAACGAAACAGCAGTGTGAACTGCAATCTATATCACAGAGGAATCCACAGAAATGAGAGATGCAGTTCATTACATTTACTAAGCAAACCTCTGGCCACCGTCACACACATTTGCAAACATTTAGTCTTGTGTCTTTCACTTTCTACATAATTGTACCACACCCACTACAGATGTCTTTCTTGCATGAATGCGTGTTTTTGTGCTGTATGGCACTGAAAGCTTTCTCTGTTCTTTCTCTGATGCTTTGTTTGCGGCTGTAGGATTTGAAAAGACCCACAATGACTAGTGGCATATTTTATTTCATTTAGAGACACTAATGCACTACAATCGACACATGGATGTATGCAGACAATAGATGGGAGGATAAATGGTTAAGGTCAAACAGTCACTGCGCTCCTGCAGAGAGACAAGAGATTTCCTAGTGAATTTACATGTTAGTCACGATGTACCTGAGAGCCCTTTTAAACACAAAATTTGCAACAAAGACCTCAGCACTCTTGAGACTTCTGAAGCCTGTGACCCTGTGACTCATCAAACTGCATGTCAAGAACATTAAGAGTGTGTGCCCTTTGATCTTTCTGAGTCCTGAGGTCAAAGGGTGACAAAATTGTACCTCTACCTGTTAAGTACCAGGAATATACAGTATGCAAAAAAAAGGATGCAGGTTGAGAAGAGCCTGGAGAGGTGAAGGAGAGAAAGGGAATGAAAGTCAGTAGGAGTAAGTGTGTGAATGTGTGTGAATGAGAGGGAGGGCAGTGGAGTGGTGCAGTTGCAGGGAGAAGAGGTGGAGAAGGTGGAGGAGTTCAGGTACCTGGGATCAACAGTGCAAAGTAATGGAGAGTGTGTTAGAGAAGTGAAGAAAAGTGTGCAGGCAGGGTGGAGTGGGTGGAGAAGAGTGATAGGAGTGATTTGTGATAGAAGAGTATCTGCGAGAGTGAAAGGGAAAATTTACAGGACTGTGGTGAAACCTGCTATGTTGTATGTTTTAGAGACAGTTGCATTGAGTAAAAGTCAGGAGGTGGAGCTGGAGGTAGCAGAACTGAAGATGTTGAGGTTTTTGTCAGGAGTGACGAGGATGGACAGGATTAGAAATTAGTTTATTAGAGGGACAGCGCATGGAGGACGTTTTGGGGACAAAATAAGAGAGGCCTGATCGGGATGGTTTGGACATGTGCAGAGGAGGGACATGGGGTATATCGATAGGAGAATACTGAGGATGGAGCCACCATGAAGGAGGAAAAAGGAAGGCCAAAAAGGAGGTTCATGGATGTGGTGAAGGAAGACATACAGGTGGTTGGTTTAAAAGAGGCAGATGTAGAGGACAGAGTAGACAGATAATCCGCTGTGGTGACCCCTAATGGGAGCAGCTAAAGAAGAAGAAGTATGTAAAAAAAAAAAATTATAATAAATAAAAAAACCCGAAAAAACTAACCAGGGGAATATTACGTTAATGGACAATAGGCAGGTAAATGTTTTCCAAAAGCAGCACATCCTGAAGTGTTTTATTCATACTATACACAGCAACCTCATAATGATTAAAGAATTTAATGCTGCAGAGTTTTCACAAGATGAGTTAGTTCCTGTTACCTAATATGTTCAAGTTAATAACACAAAACAACAAAGCTTGCCTGTTACTAAGAAGCCAAAATGAACAAAACACAGTGTCCTGAAGACAATCCTGTGAAGGAACACCTCAGACTTCTGCAATGAAAGCAAAATCAGTTCTAAATATCTGCTCACATACCAACAACTACACACGTTTTAAAATCTATGGAGTGTCCGCCAAACAAGTCTCTTTACAAGACAAATTATAGAGAAATACTGATCATATCCCATCATTAAACTAATGACAAGGCTTGTCCTCCAAGCTTAAGTGTGGATGGCTGGTCTTCTGAAATCTGAAATCTGAAATAAGATTTGTTTTGGTACTTTTAAAGAGAATTCTGGAAGAATTTAGGGTTAGGGTTAGGGTTAGGGCAAGTCTTTTTTTTTCAACTCAATATTGTTATCTTGGCTCTGCAAATTCTTGCCCAATTAATGTTCATTCATAAAACAAGTGCCATTCTAAATCCACGCACCTACGTTTTTAATACTGGCTTTTATAAGCTTTATAGTGAATTAATATTGAAGCTGATATGTACAAATACAAGCAAAAATTGAAAATAGGGAAAACACTATCAATGTTAGGCCTAATGTGATTCAACAAAAAATTGTCAGATTCCTACCCTACATGCCCTAATGCAATTCTTTAAATGATCATTTCAAATTTTTATTTTGTTAACTATAGACAAAATATTGCCTCAATAAAAAGCCTTTTTAACTCCATGCCTGCTGATTCATAAATGTGTCTAATTGCACCATACACCATGATTAAAATTAATTAAAGTTACGTGTGGAAATGTTACACAATGCATTAAATGACTGTGGAAAAGTAAATCAAGAAGAAATCTGTATTGGTTAAGCCTTGGTGATACCACAGGAAAAAATATATAACTTGATCCTTGAGATAAAGACAGAAGAAGTTAGGCCTCTGTTTCAATGTCTGCTGAAATCCATCATTGTCTGTGTGCATTTGCGTGAACACCATGAAGAAAGCCTTATTAAAGCAAAGGATGCAGCTTATATTCATACCGCCTTGAAAGTAGAGCTAGATGATAAATTACTACCAACAATGAAAAAGAATCTCAATCTGACTCAATGAAATTCCCGATAAAAAATAAAGAAATGAGAAATGATTTTACAAAAAAGATTGTAATGTTCTTGAGTTATCACAGTATGTAGTCAGAGCTCATAATGAATGTTTTTGAGGGATGTTTTTAGATGCATAATTCGCATCCCACGCCTCATTTAGATATCTCATACATCAAGGGGGTTTCAGGTCTGAACCTGAAAAAATACTGCACCATAGATGTTTTCATAAACATCTAGAGAAAAAGTAGTTCAAATTCAATGACTCCAGATTTCTAAATATGAACTAGAGAAGTTTCTATGGCAGACCCTCTTTTGCAGCTCTTCTTATCTCATACATTTATATAAATTATGTGACTGAAGGCAGCTCAGACACTTGTAAATCATTCATGTTAGTTGTTCATACAGACCTTACAGAGTAAGCAAGAATTATTTACAAATTATAGAGAAATACTGATCATATACCATCATTAGACTCATGCCAAGGCTTGTCCTCCAAGCTTAAGTGTGGATGGCTGGTCTAATCTGAAATAAGATTTGTTTTGGTACTTTGAAAAGAGTATTCTGGAAGAATTTTAGAAGTCTAGAAGCTCAGAAATGCATAATTCCTGACCTTTCCCAGTAGGAATTCCAAGCTGAGGGGGTGTTGTCTTTGGTTTTTCCTAGTTAGAATTAAGAAATTCAGGAATTGACATGGCCATGCCAAACATTTATTAATTTACATCCAATCCATAAGTAAAAATGTATTATATTATGGCCAGAAGTTTGTCAAAACCTGACCAATCACACCCAGATTTCCTTGATGAACATCCCATTCTAGTTTTATTCCCCTTTGCTGTTATAATAACTGCCACTCTTCTAAAAAAAAAAAAAGGCTTTCCACTAGATTTTGGAATAGTTTTGAAGATTTGTGCCCATTCAGCCACAATAGCATTAGTCAGGACAAGGAGACCTGGGTTTCAGTCAGTTACAGTTTACACCAAATGTGTACAGCAGGGTTCCGGTCAGGGCTCTGTGCAGTTCTTCCATTCCAGCCTTGGCAACTCATGTCTCCCTCAAACTCATTTTGTGTATAGGCTCATTGTCAGGCTGGAACAGGTTTGAGCCTCTTAGTTCCAAACAGGGACAATGTTGCAATGTTAAGCATACAAAACACATTCTAGTCAATCACACACCTCCAATTTGTGGCAACAGTGTGCAGAAGATCTACACATGTGTGTTATAGCCAGGTGTCCACATACAATTCATCTGCCCATATATTTTATAAGACACCCAGCTGAAAGTGAGCCCACATAATGGTTTGAGGCTCTAGACCACAGAAACCTTTTGTGGAACTAAGGTTTCAAAATCTGATCTCTAATAATCTCTGACAAAATTGTGTTGTCCTTCCAGCGTGCTGAAGGTAATAATCATTATTTACCTCTGCAGTATTCTGTGCTATTCAATGCTTCAAGTCTTTATAGGATTAAAAGTAACAATCTGACTTTTCCAAACTTCTTCCCCTTGCATTCCAACCTTCTGAAGGCTTTGGAAAATTGTTCAGATGAAACATTAACCAGTTTAAGAGCTTATGTCGGTAGTTTGGCTACTGAGAATCAGTGGTGGACAGTAACAAACTAAATGTAATTCCTTAGTGTACTTAAGTAGCTTTTTCGTGTATCTGTACTTTAGTGAAATATTTCCATTTGGGGAGACTTTTACTTTAACTTTACTACATTTCAATGTCAATTATCGTATTTTTTACTCCACTACATTTGGTGAGCAGATAAAAACTTAACTGGTCAAACACATAGCAAGCCACCAATCAGGGTAGAGCCCACGCTCTGTTTTTAACTTGTTTTGATTGCCGTTTGGTGGTATTTACTTACACCAACATACAGTTCAGCGTCAGTTAAACAGCAAGCAGAAGATTTTAAGCTGAATAAATGATTAAGAAACTCCTGACTCTAACTTGCCATAAGTAATAAAAAAAAAAGGTTTTAGGCTCATGATAATTGTAATAAATATCAATCAGTGTTTGACTCATTAATATAATTTTATTAATAGATGTGCTGAAAGTAACATTAAAGTCTTTTCACATAAAGATTAAAAAACAGTGACAAAAATGATAATAGGTACATTATAGCCATAATAAATCATAGTACTTTGCATACTTAAGTACATTTGAAAGCAAATACTTTTGTACTTTTAGTGCAAAAGTTTAACGAGAGCACTTGTACTTTTACTGGAGTAATATGATCTACTTTAACTCAAGAACATGGTTTGTGCACTACTGTCCAACACTGATAAGCATTTACATCATCATTACCCCTCTCAGTGCAAAACTCCCAAGCCTGTTCAATGAGACTCTTGTGGTATTGACGATTCAGAGGACACCGGACCACCATCAGCATCCTAACTAATTAGCGTGACATTGAGAAAACTTTAAAGTTGCACTGTAGTCATGTGGCATGTTCATGTCCCCCACACCCTGCCTCTGTGTTGAAGAATTACACAGGAAATTAAGAGTCGACTGTCGTTAAGCAAGTGCGAACCCAGTATTCACACAGGGTTATGGAGCAAATGCCTGCAAGACAGATGCGAAGAGCGAATCCTAAGTGCAAGACTGTCTTTAAGGCATCTATAGTGCTTAATATACAGTTTGTTAGATAACAGCTAAATACAACATGTGCTCCAGAGACAGCTTTCCCAATTAAGATTTGCCTTTAGGTTTCAAAAAGAAATGAGTGCTTATTTATTAAAGGAGAGGTCATGGAGTGGGTCTGGGTGTCAGGGTGCGGTCGTGCGTGTGCGTGTGCGTGTGTGTGTGTGTGTGTGTGTGAGGTCTGAGCAGAAAGAACATCAGGGAAGCTCTACGGCACCAAAGTATTCGAGCACATTCTGGAGCGCGAGCGTGGCGGGAAACCGGGGGATTACGGCTGCCCGCTGACGTCACCCTCCACACCCACAAGTGTCCAGGAACGGCTTTGATCCAGGCGACAACGTAAACAATGCGTTCGACTCGCTCGTCCGTCCTCAGTGTTTCTCCCAGGACACGTACTGAGCGGTGTGTGTGTGTACGTGGGATGTGGTGCAGCACTACACATGGACACGCCGCTGGGTGCTGTAGTGCGTGCTAGTTGTCATGTGAAGCATGTCACGTCATGACATCCCAAATCCATGTAGGTCAATATGTCCGGGTTTTTTCTTTTTCAATTACAAACACGGAAGAAATAGACAGACCCACAAAGTGCCTTCGTTGCCATTAGCAACTTCCGACTCGCTCCGCTCCGGCCATTATTGTAGGCTGGAATACTAAGCTGTACCGAGCGTGTGTGTGTGTGTGTGTGTGTGTGTGTGTGTGTGTGTGTGTGACATGATCGTTAAGGGTGTGTATACATCCAGGGCTCTGACCCTGTCATGTTTAGGGAACCTGCATCACTTGCATACGGTCCCAAAAAACACCGCCATATTTCACTTACCTTCGATGATGAGCCGCCTTGTCTTTCTTCCCTTTCGGCCTCCGTTTCCGAGCCTGGATGACCATCACTGGAGGAGAGACATCGGGGAAGGGTGAAGATACAACCGGGGGAGGAGCGGGTGAGATAAAAGCATCCGATAAAAGCATCTTTCAACCAAAAGCTCTCACACACAGACACACAGACACTCTCTGTGGTTCAGCAGGAAGCTTCTAAAAGCTGTACCAGCATTTTCACAGACAGTTTTGTGGCTATTTATACAAGAAGTAAGATTACCGCTACCTTTTCTGGAGCTCATGATGCCTGCTCCGTGCTCGCGGTCGAGGGCAGCGCTGGCCCGATTCTCCCAGCCGTCTCGCCGGAGGAAGACGCGCGCACGCGCTCTCTCAGCCGACCACGAGAACGAATCGACTCTTCGTAAACGAGTCGACTCTTAAAAATGTAAACATTAAAAAATTCTAACTTTAAACGTTTAATAATATTTTTGTACATTTGACAACATTTTATATATGCCTCTCTAAAGCATCTTTAGATAGATAGATAGATAGATAGATAGATAGATAGATAGATAGATAGATAGATAGATAGATAGATA
>JAAIIK010000433.1:1037254-1069987 GCA_014706435.1 Silurus glanis
ATATATATATATATATATATATATATATATATATATATATATATATAATAACGTTAATACTTTTCTATTTTTTTTTTCTAAAAAATATGTTAGATTGGTTGAGAATTTGAAAGAATCAGCGTAATTGTAATAAGTATACTTTTTACAAGATTAAAACGTGTATGTTCGAGTTGGTTAGTTGGTGTAAACATGACATGATATTATTATTATCATCATCATCATTATTATTATTATTATTATTATTTATTTTTTGTGTGTGTATCTATTAATGCATAATGATTTTGTGCATATAAAAAACATGTATACATCTATCTCCTGGCGTTAAAACAAATACAAATATTTGACATTTAAATTAAATAAACTGGAAGGCGGGGCTTATTCGACTATACACTTCCGGGTTAGAGCGCACAGTAACACATGTTGCTACTGGAGAAAGCAGTGCGGCCAATCAGACTTGTCTGGATCAGGTGAGCTCTGAATTATGAGGCGACATCTTTATAGTAAAGCTAGAAATTATGGCTTGCTGACATGTTTAGCACTGTAGTGCACGATGCATGGTGGGCTTGTCTTAGTTATCTAACCAGAGACGGTCATGTTTGGCTTCTAAACACCAAACTAAACTAGCTGCTGCTGCTAGCAGGAGACATCACAGTTCCTACAGTCTCGACAAGGTTGTGGAAACGTGTAATGATTAATGAGTGCTTGATGCCTCGACCCTATTTGGATATTCAACACATGCAGCACTTCTAATGCAATCAGTTATGTGTTTTAATATCATTCTAGATGCTAGAATGCAGATTGTGAGTGTGTCCAGCTTTTACTTGTGCTTCTACTGAACACCATGTGTTTGCATTAAATGAGATGTTTTTCCTCCCAACAGATCTTTCACTCTGTGCCCCTATCCTTCAGTAGTGTGCTTTTTCTTAAACCTGTCAAGGCGTCTTCAAAAACCCCATCATAAGCAAAAGATTTTCCCTGCTCTTCGACAGACTTTCTCCTGCAGGTGAGTAACCCAAGTTGGTTTATAGTTATATATAGTTACAATATTCTATATTGATACCTTATTTTAACTATATCACTATGTGGACAATCCTTGGCAAACTCCTCCCTTCTTTCATCCTCACTGCAGATTTGTGCAAATGGAGGATAAGGAGGCTTCGACCGAGCTCGTTCATCTTGGGGAGAAGCGAGCGTGCCCTGAGGAGGATTCGGAACATACAGTAAAGAAAGCCAAGCTTCAGGATGAAGCCAATGGCAGTCATGTCATTAAACAAACAGAGGTTGAGAAAGAAGAGATGGAAGCAGAGGAGGGTGGAGAAGAGGAGTCTTTGGAGGATGCAGATGGAGACGGAGAAGGAGAAGGAGAGAGCTTTGCAGATATGATGAAATACGGCCTCAGTGAAGTGGATGTAGGAATCCATAAGTTTGTCAGTGACCATAAAGGCTTCTCTGGGATCCTAAAAGAGAGGTTAGATATCCAGAGTTAATTTGTCTCCTCTCTCATTTTTCATTCTTTTTTTTAATTTATATTCACTCAGGATCATAACAATAACATGGTGTCTTTTCATTCATGGCAATGTCTTTGCGGTATCTTTCAATAATAATAAATATGCTGTCCAAGTGTTCCATATTCTGGCAGTGAATTTTACCCAGGACTAAAATGGCGACATTATTCATTGAGTGAGTGAGTAGTGTTTGAATAATCACACCAGTACCTGTCTTTATTTAGGTATTCTGATTTCGTGGTTCATGAAATTAGCAAGGAGGGGAAGATCTTGCGGCTAGACGACCTCTCCATACCAGTAGAAACTGAGGTAAGTCATGCCTGAACAGTATTAGAAGCTTATTCAGGGCTAATTAAGAACCATCTCTTTCAAGTAATTACCTGATGAATAAGTTCTACACAGATTATCGTTTATAAACGAGTGATTTATCAGTCTTTGTCTGCCCTGTGTTGTAGGATGCACCCATAGAGACTGAGCCAGTAGAGTGTCAGGACCTGACAGAAGAGCAAAAACAACAGCTTGCTGATCTGCAGCTCATGAAAAACAAAGAGGGGAATGTGGCGATTGAGGTGAATTGGTTTGTACCGTTACATGTGAAAATGTTCTTCTCTTAAAGCTCTAACTGTGTCCGAGCTCATGAAAATAATCAATTTAATACCCCAGAGCTCTCGACCTCTCGATTCTGATTGTTCTACAAGTTGCTTACAGTACAAAAGTGAGTACACGCCACGCTAGGGTCTTGCTTGTTCAAGTAAATCCCATAAAGGGGCCCGTATCAGCCAGTATAATTCAGATTTGTTCTGTATGTGTAAGTTTTTGAAATAGGAGAATATTAGACATCTTCAACAGTGGTATTTGAGATGATGACCATACAATAAGTGCATTTCTTTGGCAAATAAGTAATGACATTTATAAAGAGTGTGAATCAGTAGAGAAATCTAGTGATGTTTTACAGATATATAGTTGGAAACAATGTGAATTTTCTAGCCAGTATTTTCTGAACCATATCATGTACCTCATGCCAAAAAGATTACATTTTCTTAGTCCCGAAATAAATGCATCGATGTTCCTATTTCAGATTTATGTTTAAAACACAGCTGAGATACATTTGGGAACATTTTATAGAGGCGTGAGATGTTCTGTTTATGAATTTGTGTTGTACTTTTTAAAAGATCAGAGTACATACTCTAGCAGCCTAAAAGCTCTCAAACTATGTGCAAGGCAATTGTGTGGAAGAAAAAATCTGATGTTCACCCACTGTCTCATTTTATTTATTTATTTTATCTGTAGTATTCGGGTAAAAAAAAAAAAATAGCCTTTTAGATTCTTCTTAATATAAATGACATTTATTCTTAATAAAATGCAAGAAATGAGACTCTCGTCCAGTTACCGACTCGAGATTTAACCAGCCAGAAACGATCTCGCAGAATGTGATTTATACATTTGAGGAAGTAATTAAGGAAAGAATGCAGAATTTGAATATAACCTCAAAAATTGTGTGTGAAGTCATGTATTCATTTTGTGCTGAAACCAAACCCTTAAACGAATCATTATATTTGCCGGCGTACGTGTTTCATTTACTTGTAAAATCTGTGTATCAGAAAACATTCATCATCATGTTGTATGGTCGTCCGCACAGGTGGAAGGAGATTCCAAGGAGAGGCGTACTTTGCTTCATAAAGCAATCAAAAGCCTATACCCAGGCCTGGAGACCAAAACCGAGGAAAGAGAGGGCAAGAGGTTCATAGTGGCGTATCACACGGCCGGGAAAAAAGCACTAGCGGGTAATGAGCATTCACACTCCATTGTACAACAAACATGGCTGTATTTCTACAGGACGTTATGTAGAGATGCAACTTTCTGCATGTGTAAGAAGTCATCACATGTCATCTCACAGTCTCTCTCCATACTTTAACTTGCATGATCCATTTAATAAAAATGATTTTGGCATGTACAGGTGCATGGACATAGTGTTGAGGCAGCTGTGCATATTTTTGAAAGAGGGTTGAGTGCACACTAAAGTGTCTGGATTAAGAGTTAATCTTACCTGAGATTCAGATGTTATTAATTTATTAATCCTATTAAGAGAGCCAATCTGGACAAATTATAATCACCTAATTCATACAAGTGTTTGCTAGTACTAGAACCATTAGAACTATTTATGGTGAAACACAAACAACTAAAATACATTACATAATTTGGTTAAATAGACTTGCATGATGAAATGGTAAAATTTTGTACAATTTTTTTATTTTTTATTAAATGTGGTTCGGAACCCCCACCCACCCACCACCAAAAAAAAAAAAAAAAAAGATAATCAGTGGTGGACAAAATATATCATTAAGGTACTTAAGTTCCCTGCTTAAATATTACCCCAGTAAAGTACTTTTTTAAAAATTGTTTGTACTTGAGCAAAAGAACAAAAGTTTTAGGAATTAAATGCTGCTCTATGAGAACAAAATGATGATAATGGAACCGTGAACTGCATAAATTCTTCTGCACGCCATTCTATTGTAAAGAGAGATTTTTTTGTTACAGACACACAGTGATGGTAACTTAACTCCACACAAACTCTCGTGAGAAGCATGGGGTTACAGTTGTGATCTAGCAACAGGTTCTCATTCAACACAATTTATGTTTTCACTTCAGAGTTGCGAAGAAATTCACTTCAGAGTAGCATTTGTTTCTGTAAAATAGTGCTGTTAAAATATTGAGAAATAAAAGCGTTTCCCAAAATCTACTGATAAAGTACAAATGCATGAAAAAATATACTGTTAGTATCAGTAACAAAATAAATAGTTTTTGTTGCTGTTCACCACTGCTATTAAAATCAAGCTTTATAGCTACTCATTACTTTTCTTTGAAGATTAAAAAAATTATGTCTTTGTTTTAGGGAAAAATATTTTTCTTAAGGCATTAATACTCTCTCTTAAAAACAATGTTGCTAGAATTCAGCTCCAGCAACATTGACAGAGTGAAGCTCATATAATGCAGGATCTATGTGAGGGAGTACATGAACATGAATAAAGCAAAGAAATGACAGTAAAATCGGAAATTAAATGTAATTTCTACTGACCGGCATCATGATGGACTAAACGTTAGTATATAACACAAGTTCGGGAGATTTTTGGATGAGGTAATGATTTATAAATGGCTACCGCGAGACTAGTAGATCTTGAAATCAGACCAGTGTAGGATAAATTCACAAAACATAACATAATTTAGCTAAACATCATACCCGGTTCCCTCACGCCTGATCCTTCTTGTGTTTTGGACTTTATTTTTTATTTTTTTTAATATTGTGTGGTAAATTTTTCACTTTTTTTTAAAGATTCATTTATGGTCAGGCTTTTAAAGTATTGTATGAGGTTTGATGTTTTGCATGCTGATGTAGAACAATCAAATGAATTGAGAGACGTTTGGTCAGTGAGATCTGGGTGCAATTGGGTTCTTGTTTCTTGCCAATCAAGCTGTTAGACATCAATATGAGAGGCTATAGTATGTGACCTACCAGATCTTTGATTTTGCCTTTATCTCAAAATAACAACTTTAGTCTGAGACTATTCACCTTATGAATATGTGACATGATAAAGCCAGATGGAGCGCAATTAATTTTGTTCTATGAGCATTTACTGCTCTAGTCAGCACCCTGCCATAAAGAAGGGTTGTAGCATATCTCCCTGCATGCAAATCATTCCCAGTCTCTGGGTTCTCTACTTTGGTCCCTGACCAATCTTAGTAACACTTTCTTGTCCTCCTAATGCTCCTCTTTATTGGGACAGAAGTTCGAACAGCCGCAGGTAAGAACCTCTCCTCCACTCAGCTCCATAAGAGGGGTTGGGGGAATCATGGGTTTGTTTTGTTGGATTTACATTTGGGACAGTTGCTGTCCAGATGTACTGGGGAATTGGTATTAAGTTTTTAATGTTTCTTGGAGTTGATAATTGAATTGAAAAATGTTTACTTGCAGCTGTTAAACTAAGTTGTTGTTTTACATTCTTACTCTTTTTGTCTGTATTTCTCTTCATGGAAGCACCAAGAAAACACTCGTGGCCTAAGAACCGTGGCAGCTTCTGCCATTTTGTGCTTTATAAGGAGAATAAAGACACCATGGATGCCATCAATGTTCTCTCCAAATTTCTCAGGTGTGTTAGTGATCCCATATGTATATATGATCAATTGTAATGCTATTTAACACAGTTTGGTTTAAACTCTATATATTTTGTGAACAAATCAAACATTTTTGGCTTTATTTTTTAGTTCTGTTTTTTCATTTTTATTCATATATGTGGTTATTACAGTTTGCAGAATCTGCATGTCAGTAAAGTCAGAAGTAAGATATGCGCATGGAATCAGTAAAGCAATGTAAAAGGCAATTAGCATATGGTGCATTCGGTAGCTCAGTGTATATAGTAAGCAGAATAATAGTCATTATAACTTTTTTTTTTTTTTTTTTAACTAATTTTTATAATCTAGAGGTCATTGATAGTGGATTTTATTGATACCGATAGGTAGGTTGGATCGTACTTGCTGATAAACAATTAAGCAACCGAAAGCTTTTAAAATATACACTGGATAAAAAAAGAAACAAACACTCCATGTAAAAGAGTACTGAACTTTATTACAAAAATACAAAAGCATGAAAATGTTCTAAATTCAATAAATGAGTATTCATTATATTAATACATATTGAGGAAAACTAAACAAAAATAAACACTAAATAATTAAACAGTTACATTCAAAATAAATAAAAAAGATTCTTCAAATAAACAGCATGCATTGTCAGAGATACACCTCTAGAGGCTGCTCTGGTACTCTATAACTCAACCCCAAAAAACTATGGTTATACAGTATATTTTTGCCGACTGTCGGTGCCGAATTAATTGCCAAAACCCATGACTTGGTCAACCTTTAATATATTCTCTTAATCATATAGTGTTTTGTGCTTGTGTGTGTTAAAAATCCTTTGACATGTCCAAAAGAGTTATTCTATAAAGACACGTAGTAAGAGACCAGTACCACGGTCGATAAAATAACCATTTTATAAATTTTATTTAAATGATTTTTTTTTTTTTTTTTTTTTTTTTGGGGGGGGGGGGGGGTGTTTTGTAACAGTATTCTGAATTGTGAGCTGGTTAGAAAGTATGTCAAATGTATTTAAGAAAACCAGGGAATATAGTAATAAGTAATAAAAAAAAAAAACATACATAACTATAATTGGTTTGTTATGCAGCTCTGCATTCCAAATTAATATAATGTCAGACAGTGCAGGAACTGTCTGCCAGTGTTGGTAAGCAAAGACCTAATGACCTGAGCGTCTCAAACACCACATATCAGAAGAGAAAGGCTCAATAGATTACCTCTTAAATTACCTACTTCTTTGGAATCACTGCAGATGATGTTTGGAAGTTGTTTTTTTTTTTCTTTTTTCTTTAAGCAAAGAATCTGTGCTTGGAGCAGCCTAATATTTTTAAAAAGTTTTCATTTATTTTTATGTCCTACACTGTTTGTTTTCATATACAGTAATTTGTCATTATAAGCATTTGCAAAACATTGTGCTACCAAACATGACAAATATGAAAAAGCCTTGTTTTTTAAAAAGTGAAATTAGACCTTCTTTTGACAATGACATTTTTTTTCTTCTGCTTTCTGATGTGTCCTCAGGGTTCGACCCAATGTCTTCTCCTATATGGGCACAAAAGATAAGAGAGCCATCACAGTGCAAGAGATTGCTGTGTTAAAGTGCGTTAAAATCCAAACTGATGTTTATATAGATCTTTTTATTGAAATTATATGTGACTTTTGTGACTGAGTTGTGTGTATTTTCGAAAGTCTATTATTGTATTTTCTCAGAATCAGCGCAGAACGGTTGGCTCACCTCAATAAGTGCTTGATGAATCTTAAACTAGGAAACTTCAGCTATAAAAAGCACCCACTGAAACTGGGGGAGCTTCAAGGGAACCATTTCACTGTGGTACTCAGGTCCGTACACTTGTCTCCAGACTTTTATTGTACTTTTTGTGTGTGTGCATGGTGTGCTGAAATTGATTCAGCCATTAGAACATTTTACACATTTCTTTGTGTTTTCTGTTTGCGACTTAAAGTTTTTCTTTATACATACGCCACTGGTTGTATTGATTGTATTAAACTTTGCTGGTCTTGGTTTCAAGGCATAGCTATTTTAAGCAGTATTGAGATGTTGATTATGGAGCTCCTCCTGTGTTCTGTATTCACAGAAACATCTCAGGCTCTGGTGAACAGGTGGAACAGGCCATGACCTCTCTCAGGGACACGGGCTTTATCAATTACTATGGCATGCAGCGATTTGGCACTACAGCTGTCCCCACACACCAGGTTGGAAGGTAATAACACACCTGCTTAGTCAACAACACAGGCACAAGAATATTCAATAATAATTCTAACACATTTATCTGTGCATACCTGCAAAGCATTACTTTTTCATTACATTGTGAGTGTTTTGGGAGTCTGATTTTCAGAAACACTTTTCTTTACTTTAAGAGCCATCCTGCAGAACAACTGGACTGAAGTGATGGACCTGATCCTAAAGCCACGACCTGGGGGTGTGTGTAAAGAGGCTATAAAGAAGATCTCCACTAGAACATGTTTTTAATGAATTTTGCCTTAATCTCTAACTTAATGTTTTTCTCTCGCAATCTGCTTTGACACACCTTGACTGATATTAGCGGAAAAGGGCTATTTGGTGAAGTGTAGAGAGGAATGGGCTCAGACACGGGATCCTGAAGCAGCCCTGAAGAAGCTGCCTGTGAAACGCTGTGTAGAGGGCCAGCTCCTGAGAGGCCTGTCTAAGTACGGCAAAAAAAACATCATTACAGCTTTTGGAATGGTAACTACACAAATGCATATGCACTGCTAAATGGAGGGATGTGTGTAAACAGGCACACTGGTGTTAATTGTAAGTTTTGGCAAGAATTTCATACATATAGTAATAAGCACATGTTCAAGCACAGTCGAGTTTACTTGAATTGAAATATTTGTAACGCAAGTTGGAATGCATATTGGGTGAGACAGGAGAATGAATCATACAAAATGGCCATTCAGGAAGTGCATCATGATGTGCAGTACAGTAAACCCTCGCCTGGGTTACGTTCCAGACCCCCGCCGCGATCCGCGAAGTGGCAACCTGATATGTGTACAGTATACCGAATACCTGTATGTCGTAAGGCTTTATAAACCGTATAAAAAATAAGTAAAATACTCTTAACAATACTACCTATAGTCCGCAGAATCCCGCAATACAACAATACTGCAAAACTAAATTAGATATGTTCCATGTAAAAACCTGTTATATTGAGACCGCGAAAGCTGATCTACGATGTGGCGAGGGATTTCTGTCCCCTGAAATAAGTTTGGATAAAATTGAAAAAGAATTCATATATGGATACATTTTCAGACTTTGTATTGTATCATTATTTATTTTAGTTCCCATGTGGCTCAGCCGATTACATTTGTAGAAAGGAAACCCAAGATACTTTTCATGCTCCTGTAAATTACAGGTGTTTTCCCTTATTCTCTTTGAGCAAACCATACAAAAGTGGGTTATTAAAATCAGTGGCGTTCATCATTATTTATCTACGGTTATTAAATTAGTCACTGCTTATTAAAAGGTACTATTTTCCGGACTATAAGCCGCTACTTTTTTCCCACGCTTCGACAACGAAGCGGCTTATTTATGGATTTCTCCGGGGTTTTTCCCGGTTTCACAAACTTCAAGCCAAAAAACTGAGCACCATAACATTAGACCAATGAAATTGCAAACGGGTTCAGGTGAACCAATGAAACTCTTTATATTAAATCAAATGCTCTCCCACTGAATCGGTCCGCACCACATCATAAATATGGATGACGTTTGACCTGCCGCTCACTCGGACTGTCAACAGGAAATGAGAATCATTCATCACGCTGAAAACAACCGGGCATGGAAAAAACGCACTTCCTGTGTTCTGAGCTGCACGGCATCGGGAGAAAAGCTTTACCGATGGTGATTTTTAAACGCACGACGATGCCAAAAGATAAACTCTCGAGAGATATAGTTGTGAAAGGAAGGAGGAAGACAGTGAACAATGACTTTCTTGGTAGGCTACTGTTTAGATACAAGCCGTTGTAACGCGTTGAGTCTGGGTCATGGGATAGCTCGCTAACTCCAGTTGCAACAGAAATCATATAAGCACAGACAGGTTTCCAAAACTCGTGCTTTTTTATTTTTCTTGGCAACAGTGTTACAGGTTAGTCAAAGAAACTTAGAAATGAGCATCAGAAAATAATAAGGACATATTCCTCGGCCTTGCACACATGCAGTAATAGCGGAAAAATGCGGCGGCAGGCTATTCCCAAAATGCCACTCTGCTCTTAAAGGAGCCACAAAATATTTCACCCGTTACACCGTGTAACAGGCACTGTCTTTCGTTAAAGCCTGTGTAAAGTTCATTAGTTTCAGTGTAGTTTGCGGCTTATAGACAGGTGCGGCTTATTTATGTTCAAAATAAAAATCTTTGTAAAATTCAGTGGGTGCGGCTTATATTTGGGTGCGCCTAATAGTCCGGAAATTACGGTATATAATAAAACACCATAGTAATATTGAGTAGGGTCTTGTTTTGCTCTCAAAACAGTAGATTGTCTGCAGCATGGATTCTACATAATATTAAATATTTAATTGGCCAATTGTGAAGTGCAATAAAATGTTCTTAATAAAGTGCATCCTTGAATGTATACACAAAACATTATTATTATTATTATTATTATTATTAAACTCCGTCTCTACTAATGCCATCTTTTAGCAGTTATTTCACGCACTGCTTTTTCCAACTGATTTCTTTTCTGCTTCGCAGATTCCTCGCAACAACAGGCTGATGTACATTCACAGCTACCAGAGTTTTGTGTGGAACACTATGGTCAGCAGGAGAGTGGAGGCCTATGGCCTTAAAGCTGTGGAAGGGGACCTAATACTCAAAGAAGGTATTGTTCAAAATAATTTAAGTGTATTAATGGATTTGCATGGAATCCAGTTATTTAAAGGCTTGATGCTCATTTATGTGCTAGTTTTAATGTGAAGATTTCTTTTTTCTTTTTTTTGTGTAACTAGTCAAATTAAAACATACTTCAGTCATGTTGTTGTAGTTAAAAGTATCTTTGTTAGTAATTTGAAAAAAAAAAAAAAACATCTGGTTAAGGAATGTTGTATTTTAAGTGGGTATGCCATAAATAAAGTGGTCATCATGGTGTAAATAAATGTCAAACAAATTCTCTAGTTAAATATCTTTTGCGGAAGATTTAAATGAAATATGAAAGCAAATGTTGTGAAATTCGAAGTAGTAATTAAATATTTCTGAACACAAAACGAGAATTCAAGAAAAACCTTGATTCAAGAAAAAAATAAAACCGTCTTAAAAAGTAAATTCTTTAAAATGAAAAAAAAAATATTTTTCAATATCATACTTCTGTCTGAAAAGCAGTATTGTTTTATATGGGCTCATAGTTACTAAAGAAAATATTACCTTGTTGAATGGATTATAGTGCTGCAGTGGTTTCTATCACTTGACTGCCAGCAAGAACCTGACAAACCTATACAACTTGCGTCATGGCCAATTATTCTAAATAGCAACAAATCCAATAAACAATGTTAAAATAGCAAGCAAGAAAATGTAATAAAATCCAGGGTTGTGGCGTCAAAGAAGACTTGATTCAGGAAAGAAATATAGCCAGGCCGTTCCACGGAAGTACCCATAGACACAGGCCACACATAGTCTGGATATACCCTCTTCAGCCATGTGTGTAACACTCACATTCCTCATTATTTTCTAAAAAGTACCATAATTCATATATGGCCACTTCTGATTTAGCCGGGCCACCATTTCAACTCTTGTCTATATGTTGTTTTTGACACATTTATTACTCTTGACAAAACACCTTTCAAGAACAAAATATTTTGTTCAAGTGTGTATACTGACTTGGCTGTGTACTGGGAATGATATATTTCATGCATGACAGAAACAATACAGTAATGAAAAGGTTAAAAGCACCATACTTGCAACTTTATAGATCTGTTGAATTTCTGGTTTTCTTTTTGCTGCATCAACTAGTTTGATATTTTGGTAAAAGTTTGGCAGAAATTCTTGTTGAAGTGCCATAATGTTGTTTATAGTGTTAAGTATTTGGTATGTTTGAGTTACTCAAACAACATTTGATAAGACAATTTCCCAAAGCATGAGAATGTTGACTGTTAAAACAGATTAAGACTTGTGAGTTTGATAGGTTGGTGTTTGATGATGGTGTGTGTAATTTCGTTGTTTTTATTTTACAGGCATCGCTCACATCCTGTCTGCAGAGGAAGCTGAGCAGCACTCAATTCATAATATCGTGATGCCACTCCCTGGATTTGATGTCATCTATCCCACACACACAGGTCAGTCAGAACATACCGATATATTTTCTTTTCCACTTTGTATAGTATAATACAATACATTTTCTTTATTATTATTATTATTTTTCTAGTTTTTGCTTATTATCTTCAATTCCTTTGTAAGTTTTAGATTAGATTTTGTACATGCCTCAGTGTTTCTTTTTAACCTCGTCGGCCTCATGCTCTCTGTGCGGCAGTGGGAAAAGGCTACAGGGAAATGCTGGCAGCCGATAATCTAGACATCGATAGCATGAGGCATAAAATACGAGATTATTCACTGGCTGGAGCCTATCGGCGTATCCTTATATGCCCTAAAGATGTCACCTGGTCAGTGGAATGTAACTTAAAATTCCTTTTTTTTTTTTTTTTTTTTTTTTTTTACATTGAATGCCTTGAATTATGGACAGAAGAATAAGATTGGCTTGTAATGCTCCAGGTTCAAATTGCACTTTCTCTTTTCATCTCCCTCTCTTTTTGGTCATCTTTAAAAGGGAGCTGATTCATTATGAAGACCCCCGAGTGCCTCTGGTCCACACGGATGTAGAGAAATTGGAAAACAAACCGGCACCGGTTTTTCTAGCGGGTAAGTAATTTTAGTCGAGTTGTCACAGATGTTCAGGGGTAAAAACATTTCCAGTTTAGCGTCAGCATTAATTATATTTATCCACTTACTTCAGTAATACAGGAAGGAGACACCTGAAGACTTTAAGTTCTTTTTTTTTTTTACGTGAATTTACAAGCCATGGTCTTGTGAGCCATTGTGTTGTAATAGAAAACAAGTATATATAAAACAGAGGTGCTACTTATTACTTAGTAGTGGTCACACCAGAGCTTCGATCCACTGGTACACACAGGAAAGGTACACACAGGAAAATCTTGTTCACTGATATTAAAATTTTCGTTCAGTGTGCTAGGACTTTTTTATTGTTAAAATCAGAGCTGCCAAAAATGCATCATAAAATATGCAGCACCTTCCCTCAGATTTTCGTGTAAGAGCCAGATGCAGATTCAGTGTTCTATTAGTTGTGCTGTTTTTTTTTCCGTGTGTGACTTTTTTTTTCTCTCTCTATAACCCCATACTGATGGTGTAGAGGGTAAATACAGGGCTCTGAAGATGGAGTTCTCCCTCCCGTCATCTACCTATGCTACCATGGCCATCAGAGAAGTGCTTAAAATGGACACCAGCATCAAGAACCAGACGAAGCTCAACACCGTGTGGCTAAACTAGGACCTGTGTCTGTCTGGAGTTTTACTTCTCACCAAGCTTTTATTTTTAGTAACTGCAATGAGAAATAAGCACATATTTGTTCAGTATTTAATTTCTTAATTTTTAACAAGCTTATAAAACAGTAGGCATAGACATTTAATTGATCTTTATTACAGGGTGGACACTGTGTTTGCAAAATTAACCTCCCTGTGTTAAACCTTTTGTCTAATATCAGACTGTGCTCTATATGTACATATAAGATCAATTCTGTCTTTTTTTTTTTTTTTTTTTTTGTAGTTGCAAAATGACACTTTGACAATTATAATGTCCCCCCACTTTTGGAATAATCTCGTATGACTAAACAGCTTCATGTCCAGATTTTTATTTTTGCCGATATTACTATTCTTTGTTTCATTGACCACAATAGCTAAAGAAATCATATAATTTCGGGCCCAAGAACACATCAGAGGCATTATACCTTTTACACTATATGAGCAAAATTATGTGGACATCTGACAATCACACCTGTGTATGGATTTTTTTTTTCCCCCCAATTAATTAACCACAAATCTGAATGCACAGAATAGTAGACAATGGCTGCGGATGCTGGGGCATTACAGTTTGCATGGTGTTGATATGCTGTTCTACAGTTGGAGTCCTGCAAATAGCACTGACCTGAACCGCAGTGTTTACAAGAAAAATACATAATTTCTGTCAAATATAATGTCACCAAGGCTCATAGCACAGTTTGATTCACAGGTGCTGCAGTGCTGACCATCTGTCCAACACCCTGTTCAAGCTGCCTTTAGATTCCCTTCAGTAATAAGTTTGTTTACATGTATTCATTATATAAAGAGCCCCAATTTGCTAAGGTTATAAAACATTTTACAAATGCAGAAGGTTTTTTACAGAATCGATTTTCCAAGATTAATGCAACTCAGGAGACCATATGGGTTACAGTAATTGTATTATAGATAAAGGGTTAGATATAGGCAAGATATGAATGTCTGAAACCTGCTAAAAGTCATTGCAACTCACAGCCTCTTGTTGCTTTTATAAAACAAAAACTAAACTAAATTCTTCAAATCTTCAATACCACACAATGTTTGGGTTGCTAAACGAAATAACAGCAAAAGCTTAGACTATGAATAAAACACAGGGTTTATTAGCATCAATCAGAATTATCAGTTTATTTATTTATTTTTCTATTTATCATTTCAGTTTATATGTACTTTAGGGTTCCTATAAAGTTTGGCATTTTGCCAAAGCTGTTTGCCTCAGGAATATATTGTTTTAATGCTTAATATGGATCCAGATGCAATAATTTTGTGCCACTATTTACCTTATCAACATGCACACCGAGTAACAAATATACTATTATATCTATATTATTAACTATTAGAAACAATATGCACAAGTGCTTTTTTTCACGAGTTATTTAATACTAAATAAAATTAATAAAAAATAGGTGATATATTACTTTAATGCCCACTCCAATAATGGTACAGTAATGTCCGGCGCTTGTTTTCTGCGCGCCCCCACCGCGTGTCCGCGCCCCCTGAGCGTCCTAACAACCTCTGTCTCTCACACACACACACACACACACACACGGGGCTATAAGCGGTCAGAAAGTCGACAGCAAAAGCAGTTCAGTGGTGAAGACAGAGGTTGTTCATTTGTAGCTCGGTGACTACAGTTACAGCAGGTAAGTAATTAATTTTCTGTTGAAATATAAAATATCAAGCTTGGTTTTAGTTTTCATTTATTATTCACATTTTAATTTGCTCTATTTATATGAACAATGACCTTGTGGAATTGCTGGGAGAACCTGATGTTCTTTAGGGGTTTTTTAGTGAGATTTAATGCTCCTTTATACCTATTGTTACAGATCAATTATCTAATCTCAGGGTTTATTCTCAACTCCAGTTGTCTGACAGGCTCCAGGTGTCCGCCTAATGAATTACAGATAGCACACATTCCGCTTCGTGTGTGTGTGTGTGTGTGTGTGTGTGTGTGTGTGTGTGTGAGAGAGAGAAATGCTTAGACTAACCCATACACTCCTGAGCCACTAAAGAAGATATCTGAGTAGGGTTTGACTTTATTGCAGTGCTTGACCTAATATATCACAACTGCTATGAAGACTAAATTTACATAGTGAAATAATGTCTCATATTTACACTTCTGGGCAAAAAGTAAATGGGCAAAGCACAAAGTTCTGTAGTGTTATGGTCTTAACAGCAAATCATTGGTTAGGAAATGACCAAAAAGTAAACAAATAAATGCATCAAGTTATTTAGTATGGGATAAATTTGAACTTTGATTTCTTCAAACTGTGTGGTGTGTAAAACATTTTTATTTATTTTTTTATTTTTTTTTTTACAGAAATAGGAATGAATATTGTTTTATTCTGTGTAGATGAGTTTCAAACATTTGATAAAAATGACCATTTATAGCTTTTCCTCAGACAGTTTACTGCAGGAAAAAGTAACTAAGCAAATAAATGGCACAGGAATGCATTTGATTCATTCATGCTTATTTTCTGACCATAAAAAAATATGACTGTACAGCTTTATATTTTGCAATTTGGGGCGTGGATCAGTTTTTGCACAGGAGTGTACATGGATTAGGCATTAAACAAGTAATTATTATTGACATACAGGCTGGTGAGAGGTTAATAATTAATGTTACTTCTTGGGAGAATAGCAAAGGATTTGTTTTCAAGCAAGCCTTTTTTTTGTTCAATTTTATCAAGTTTTATTGTATAAGTTCTCACTGATCTATCATTTCCAACATCAAGCTATTAAATGAATCTAAATTGTGAATTAGATTAAATTTCTTCTCTGAAGTTGAGACAATGATCAGTGTGATTTTATCTCATTTTGTTTCTGCACAGTAGATTACAGTTTAGCAGTTTTCTTTAAAAAAAAAAATAAATAAATAAATCACCACTAGCACATTATGTTTAAGTATCCATACTGGATTGACTGGCATAAGCACTGGTGTCAAGTTGTGACGTGAGTCACTGTGGTCTAAGTCTCTATGGGGACTGTTATAGGACTTACCTCATTTCTCACAGCAGTATAGTGTTACCCAGACAGTGACAGATATGTCTCTGAATGCCAGATAGGGCCCACAGGGTAGTAAAATCTTTCCCACACACACACACACATTCTGCTGTCCAGAAGACACTTAGAGCGGATTCACAGATCATGAGCATTTTTTTTATCTGATCTGATAAACTGCATTTGAATGTATTCTGAATGATATGCATTACAGATTGTTGGTTTAGTCCCCACTTGTGCATATAAACTGTATGTACGCGATGCACAAATCTGTTCCCAAAACTATTGCATTAAGATGTCCCTTTACTGAAATACTGAGTGCGAACTCCATGCGGACATGGCTTCCCAAAGGTATGGAATAACAGGAGTGTCAGGCATCGAAACCCTGATCTTAACCCCATTAAACACTTTTTTAGATGAACTGAAACACTGACTGAACCCCGCTGACATGATATTCAGGATGTTTTTTGACTTCTATAAGCTGAAGTAATATTCAAATTATATGGTCATTATATTCATCATGTGGTCCTGTACTGTCTATATATCTTTTTCATAGATGTTTTCTGCATATGTCCATTAAGGCAGTACACTCTTAGATAAAGGATTCTGTAGGGTGTCTTAGGATTTTGAATAGTTCTAGCTTTCCCCAGTTCTAATCAGAACCTTTCTGTAGTGGAAATCATCATCTGCAGGATTCTTGTAATAAGGATTCCCTTAAGGGGGCTTGATTTAATTTTTTTTTAATTTAGGATACCAAAGGCTTTTGAAAAGGAAGATTGAAAACGTATAACTCACGTTTCAGCTCTTGTTTAATGTTTTCAGATCTCATATATGATTATATGGTTCGAAATAAAGGTTCGGATGTGTTTTGTGTTTTGAATGTTCTCCTAGGATGGTGGCTCGTGAGGAAAAGACCACCTGTGGAACAGTATGCCTAAAATTCCTGTTGTTCACCTTCAATCTGATTTTTTGGGTTAGTTACTTATATATATAATAATCACTGAATACAATTACAGACAGTTGTTGTTGTTTTTTGTTTTGTTTTTAAAAACATGAGATAGTATTTTATTAATTTAACTGAAATTTCCTTCTACATCCCAGGCTTTTCATTCAGGATGTATTTCCATTTTATGCTGTCTATTTAAATCTAATGTGTCACTGAGCAGGAATACTGAAGATGAATAAATGAATATTAACTACAAGATGTTCTAAGAATTTTATCTGGTATATTAACTGCTTTTTTTTCTCTCCCAGTTGTCTGGAGGTACTGTGATGGGAGTGGGACTCTGGACTCTAGTGGATAAGAGTGACTACATTAGTCTACTGTCTTCCAGTACATATTCATTTGCTGCCTACATCCTAATCGCAGCAGGAGCTGTTGTCATGCTCACCGGAATCCTCGGATGCTGTGCCACTATTAAGGAGAACAAAAGACTTTTGATAGTAGTGAGTCAAAAACATAATGTGGTCATTTATGGGCATGTTGCATAAATTACCATTAGCATTAGGCTGGACGATATAAAATGAATGGAAATGTATTTTAAGTCAGATAGTGAATGTACTGCTACAACCTCTTAAGTGTGGGCCTAGAAAAACAGCGCCGTTGCTGTGAAATAAGCTTAAATCCTCATCAAGCTCCAGGAACATTGTGTGCCATGTGATATGTTATGTGAGAAGCCAGTTTAAAAGCCTGACCTTGTGCAAAGCACAAAAGAGTGGAGCACAAAAAACTGCCCTGGATCCCTCCACCCAAAAATATTTCAGATGTGTTGCCATAACACTCCCTTTAAGTAATAGCCTAAGAAGCCGTCCGGAGGATTGGCCATTTCATTTCAGATGAATATGTCTTTGAAAAATGAAGGGAAGGGCATGTTTTGCTTTTGTAATAGAATCTTGCAGGCTCTTATGGTACAGTAAAGGCTACCGAATGGCGTTTTTTTTTGTTCTGACGTCATCCGTCGGCGGTTTCTAATTGCATGACTATGAAAATGTTTTGTTGTGAAACTGTCAACCGTGATGATTTAAATAAAGCGCTGTGTATCTTTAAGACCCTTGTGGGGGGACTGAGTCACAGCTGAGGAATGATGGGCATGGGTGAGGGAGTGGGGGATGCCAGGAATGAAGGGGAGAAGAGTGAATGAGCAAAAGTCCCTGTACAGGAAGGGAGTTGTAAGGAGGTGTGTGTCTCTGTGTGTGTGTTATTATGAACATACTGTTATTTCCAGTTTTAGTCCATGGAAATGTTTTCTCTCTCTCTCTCTAACCCCTTTCCTATATGGAAACTTTTGGTAACTTACTTCTATTTCTCTCTCTCTCTCTGACTCACACACACACACACACACACACACACACACACAGCTGAGCTGTCTATACCTGCTTTCAAGTTTTTTTCTCATTTAGTTTATATTGTACTGTCTGGATTTTTTTTATTTTTATACATTTCTGATTTTCCTTTGCAGTTCTTTGTGCTGCTGCTGTTGATATTCCTGCTGGAGATCACTGCTGGAGCTTTGGCCTATTGGTATTTTCAAGAGGCAAGCCATTCATACTTGTACTGTGTTTGAATCTATTAGATTTAATTTAACATCTCAAGTTAGGAGGCTCTCTCTCGCGCCACTTGTGCAAAGTCCCTTGTTTTGTGCAAATATTTTTAAATGTAGCAAAATTATTTCTAGACCACTAGTGGTCAGGTCTTTAAGGACTAGAATCCAGCACAGTTTAGCTGAATTAGTTCATTAAAAACAGGTACAGTAACTATACAAATTCTTTAGATGCATGAAAATATTCAGGAAGCATTATGCATGCTTCAGGATAATATAATCTCTTACATTTGTCTTCTGCATTAGAACAGTGGTTCTGATCTTGGGTATTAAAGTGGGATTTGAGAAGGCACAGAGTGAGTCACAGGTGGTGTCTACTTCTCAATCAAGTTCTTTTACATTTTTACTTTATAAATTTAGCATAGTCACACACACTTTATTGCTAAAAGTATTGGGTCACCTGACCTTTCCTGTTATATGTGGTTCTTCTCCAAACTGTTACCACAAAACTGGAGGCACTCAATTGTACAGGACGTCTTTAGATGCGCTGTAATAAAATTTTGCATTCCTTCAACTTGGAAACCCAAACTAGTTCCAGCACGGCAATGCCCCTGTGCACACAGTGAGCTCCTTGAAGATATGGTTTACATGCTTTGGAGAGGAAGATCTTCAAGGAAGTTCATTCCTACTGAACACCTTTGGGATGAATTGGAACGCTGACTGGACCCCAGGCCTCCTCACCTCACCTACATTAGTACCTACCTTTCGTAACACAATTGTGGCTGATGAACACAAATATCCACAAGCACACTCTAAAATCTAGTAGAACAAGGTGACTGAATACTTTTGGCTATATAGTGTAAGAACTTTTACTATTATTGTTGTCTCTGGTTACATTTGAGCAAAGCACTACTGTAGCTTAAAAGAATCTGGGGTTTAAGCTTTAAACATCTTTTTAAACCTTACAGCACAGTCATTAGTTTTCTGCTTTATTACATGAATTCATAATCTATTATCACATTATTCCTTTTTCTAAAAAAAATAAAAGGTATGAAATGTTACTGTTTTAGGTTATTGAAGTAAAGCACAAAACTTGGGCTCAGAGATACGACTAGTTTAAATCCATTGATGCATTTGCATCCACTTGAAGCTTCCAGATTTGATTATTATTAGTATTAGTATCATTCACATTGTGTTATGCTGAACCCTTATTATTAGCATAACAAAAGGTTGCCAATAGGTATTAGTATTTAGCAATAATCAATGTCAATTTATTATTGTCAGCTTTATTGCCACATGATTAACAAAAATTATAACAGCACTCTTTTTTTTAATGCACACACTTATGCTTGCATGCTATGCACCTGGACTTCTTAAATATATCTGTGTCTGCATGCCTTCTTTTGTGTTTTTTTGCCATGTTTATAAACCCTCTTTTCCCCCTGTCCATATTCTCCCTGCAGTGTTTTCCTTTCTGCAATAAGGTAAACATCACCACTGTGTCTCCCTCTATCACACTATACTCATCCAGCAACACCTTCCTTCACTCTTCCACTCTAAAAAGTAAAAATCTGTGCTATATAAAATGCTAAAAGTTTTCACATTCTTACATTTGACTTATTGAATTTGTTTAATTCTTCACAGTTGAATGATGAGTTAAGAGTGGATTTGAAGGAGACCATGGTGCAGAAATACCAGCAGCCTCATCAGGAGCACATCACCAGAGCTGTGGACAAACTCCAGCAGGATGTAAGATGTTTTCCAGTTCACTTAAAGGGAATATAAAAATAACTATATAAGAATTTAGTTTGTTATAGAAAGGAAATACACTGAGGTGTAGTTGTTAAAAAATTATTTTTAAGAATCAGGTTTAGGTGACGAGCAGAGAAAAAAAATTAAACATTGCTTTTCAGAAGATTAAATCATATTAAATTGTATATATATATATATATATATATATATATAAAGCTCAAATACCACTGACTGACTCACTCACTCATCACGAAATCTCAAAAACCACTGAACGGATTGCAATGAAATTTGGAACATACCTTCCTCTTGGGTCTTAGGTGCTCACTAAGAAAGGGTTTTGAAAAATTCGCCCTGGATCGCGGCTAACTCGCGAAAAAACGCGATTTCTCACGCATTGTAAACTCTTCGAAATAATATTACGGATCCTAATGAAACTTACTACATTGTTTCTTATTAGATGTTAGATGCACGATAAAAAATATTTTCAAAGTAGTTTGCCCTGTATCGGTACTACTAAGGGGTAGTACGTTATTTGTTGACGTTACGTCCTGATCTCTGATCATCCAGTCCTGCTCAGTGCTTACTGCTTATTGCCATATTGCTTAGCGTTCTGCCTTCCGTAGCGAAGCACGGGTACTTTCAGCTAGTATATATATATATATATATATATATAGATATAGATATAGATATAGATAAATATAAATATAAATAATTGTAATTTTTTATTTTTTTTATTTTAACCGAATGTTGTTTAAAATAACACCCTAAATCCATGGTTTTCCCACGCTCTTTTGATACTGGGGAAAAGTTGAAGTGCTGTGGCAGTAACAGCTCGGCAGATTGGCAGGAGGGAGCCTGGATACAAACATTTGCTGACAGACGGCTTGTGCCTGACAGCTGCTGTAAGACCCTTACTGTTCGTTGTGGAGTGAGAGACCACCCATCCAATATCTACAAAGTGGAGGTATGGCTAATACACAGCTCCTTCTTTAACAACACGGTCTGATGTAACGAATTAAACACTTGGGGTATGGCGGTATAGAAAAGTGATTAGCGTTGGAGTGGATTTTTCCTATAACAGCAAAGTGTTTTATTCTGCTTATACCATTAAGAATATGATTTCCAACTGCACGCCATAGCAGTTATAATAACATTTAATGTTGTAGTATGCAAAACAAGTTAGTTCCTGTTAACACTTACTTGAAAACAGCTATAAATAATTGTCTTCTTACCAGCCTGTACCTCTGTCTTTTTATAGAATATTATTTAACACCATTCTGACCATTCAGAATCAAGAATTCAACAATGTCGTGGTATAAACTTAGACAGCAGAACACTTCAGGTAAAATATGGTTAAATGTTAAGCTTTAAGCTTTAGTAAATGTACACTAAAGTCAGTAAGTTAAATAGACTGTAAGCAGAAACCTTTTAAAAGTCTCTACCTGAACAGCAGTGTGTCCCAAAGATGTCCTGAATGTCCTTACCAAGCCAAAGCATAAATGGATTTTTTTAGACACAATATATCTGTTTTTCAACAAATTGCTTGTGTCTGACTGCTTGAGCTTCAGACTAAATTGGGTTTAGTCAGTGAACTGTTCCCAATAAGGGTAATGTAAAATATTTTAATGTGAAAATGGCATTTTAAGTGTTTCAATAAGAATGTAAACATGGTGTTTTCTCACTTGAATTTCTTCACTAAATATATTCAGCATCAATTATATGAAGAGACTTTTGGTTGTTTCAGGACTTTATGAGGGAAGACATGCAGGTAGTTGGTTTGAAGGAGGCAGATGTAGAGGACAGGGGGGTATGGAGACAGATGATCGACTGTGGCGAACCCTAACGGGAGCAGCCGAAAGAAGATGAAGAAGATTCAATAAATGTGCATATATCTTTTCTCTGAAAAAAATATATTTTTTCTTCTTTTTTACCTCAGGGTGGTTGCATTTCTAAACTAGAGGACTTTATTCTTCAGCATTTGCTGATATTAGGTGGTGTCGGTATTGGAATTGCATTCCTGCAGGTAGGACATCCAACTCCTAACTTTTTTTTTCAAATGATGCTCTTTTCCAACTTTTCATATTCAAGATTCTAATTATTTGTTCTTTCTCTTTTTTGTTATATTTTGTAGATTTTAGGAATGCTCTTTACCTGCTGTCTATATCGAAGTTTAAAAGAGGAGCCTTACTAAGACCTTGCATGCTGTATTTAAATACCAAAACACACAAACACACACACACACACACACACACACACACACACACCTAGAGTGGTAACACATTTTACTTTTGACTTTATTTTTCTGTTGTGCTGTTATGCAATGTAAATATTGTATGTAAAGTGGTTAAGGACAGCAGACCATAGCAATATATTTTGGCTGCAGGGCAGTCATTTGCAAATAGAGAAGTATATTAATGATTTAACGTTCTATAAGGGTGTGGCCTACAATGAACCAATTTGGTTCATCTCATAATATCGGTTCATCTTGGTTCATCCTACTGACTCTGTGTTGAAGTGCACGATCGTGATTGGATGAGATGTAATTCATTATTATTGCTGCATTATTTGTATTAGTTCCTATATATCAGTCTATTGTAAAAAAAAAAAAAAAATTACCTTGCTAAAAAAGATGTCTCGGATCTTGACCTGACTAGCTACAGGTTTTCAAAAGCACACCTAAGCTAAGCTCTAATTGCTGTATATTTGTGACCATTAAAACAAAATTATACTTGTCTGTGATGCATAAGTGGTAAGAGTAGACCATTTCGATTGACCTGCATTTCTGCATTTAGCAAGTCTGACCAGCTCGGCCTGGTCCATAGTCTGACCGAGGTGAATTTTTCAGCAAAATAAATTAAAAGCTGAAATAATAGCCAGATTATACATTGCCATGCACTGCTACCTAACTATATTTAAAATGTATTTTTAAATTAATGTGTAAACTGTAACTGAGTAAAGCATAAAAATAATTATTTCATAAGATGTATCATTGATCCTGTCAGTTTAATACATTTTGTTACATGAATAAATGTAATGTAATTTAATCTTGATTATTAGATAGATGTGGATCATGCTTAGAGTGGATTTTAAAGTCTTTCAGCCTCCTGACAAATCACCTGACCAGCCAATTTTCAACCACAGCGCCACCTGGTGGCTACTTTGCGCCTTGACCTACTTAAAGCACGACGTGACTGCAAAAAAAAAAAGTGTCCAGGTTTTCACAATTCGTTTTAGTACAACGTCCATATTTTTTTAAGGTTCACTAGACCTGTTAGATTGTGCAGTATGAACACCAAAATGTGTGTCAAGTGTGTTTGGACAAGTTTTTTTATACGTAACCGGAACTACATCTATGAATCCAGTTTCGAGACGGAGCATTTAGTTGGCGGCACCAGCATTAATAAACCTGTATTTGCCATTTGTATAAAGCTATGAATAAATACAGCTGTTCTTCCAGGTGTCTCGTTTGATGTTTGCTTTGTTGATGTACATTATAGACTAGTCATCATTTGTGTAGGGTTTTTGAGAAGTTGTTTTATTAGCGAGCTTTAAACAGCAGTGAGGACTGTGAGTTTATTGACCATGACATCCAAACCTACATGCTTGATTGTGGCCAGTGCAACACCTCAAGGTATGTTAGATTTCATAGTTTAGTGCTAATAAAGACGGAATGTAATGTACATTTCCATCCAACACTCAATACTGATTGTGTTTCCATTATTAGGGGTGTCGGCTCGGTCTTTCCAGCAGTGTTTCTCTCTGTGTAGTCCTGTGTTCAACCTGCAGACAGCTACACCAGGGGTGAGGATACAGTATGCTTTATACTACACTAGATACATCCTGTAACAATGGTTGAATGATATCAGTTTAGAACGGAAGTCCTAAAAGGCTTTCACGTGATCTCGACCTAACAAAAGTTGTTTTCTCATGATCTCGACATAAACATAGTTTCCATGTTCTAGAGGCATCATCATCAGTGATGATGTGGCCGATGCTACAAAAGGTTATGGTTATTTGATGCTGCCCTTTAGAAAATATACAGAAAAATTAAGTCGTGATAACGAGGAAACAGCTCATGTCGAGATAAACAAGAAAGAAAATAATAGCATAATGCATGGCCTCTTAGGACTTCCGTAGGCAATGCGTTATATTTGTTTCTTTCTTGTTTTCTCGTGATCACGACTTTTTTTTTTCCTCGTGCCCACACCTACCACAATTAGTTATGGTTATTTTCCATGATTCTGCATTTAGAAGTGTTTAGAATCGTAATTTTTTCCGTGTTTCCGGCTTAAGAGCATGTTCTAGAAGCAGCAGCAGCATCATGAATAAACCGTGATAACGAGAAAATAGCGTTTGTTATGTCGAGATCACGAGAAAATGATGTCGTGATCACGAGAAAACAAAACAAACAAAAAAAACATTATTATACATGTCCTCTTAGGACTTCCGTAGTTTATGTGGTGGAAATAAAACATTTATTCTGACTCCTGTCTCACAGGGGAAAACTATTGACTTCGTCGGGATTGATGAGAGCTCCTCTCGATGGGTTCAGGATTTCAGCGTCAAACCATACGCCACTCCTGCAAAACTGGAGTCTATTGATGGTCAGATTGACTTTTCCGACTTGGATTATGTTTTACTCGATTCAGTGTAGTTGTGTAGGTGCCTAAACAATTCCCAACTCCATTTAATATTAAGGTCCTCAAGGCTTCAAGACTCATGCAAACTGTAATGCAATATTCAACAGGCCTCTGGTTTCTGGATGGCACAAGCACTGATTTATGTTTGTTGCCCTGCAGGTGCCCGCTACCAGGCTCTCCTGATCCCAGACTGCCCCGGAGCTTTGAAGGACCTTGCTCACAGTGGCTCTCTGGCACGCATCCTCACACACTTCAGCTCTCAGAAAAGTAAGGCACTCTGTGCTACAGTTCAAGCTGTACAAATTAATTGATAAATGGTGAAATATGGGCAGGATGATGTTAAATAAAGCATGACATTACATTGTGTGTTTTGGGGTATTTCAGAACCTGTGTGTGCTGTGGGACAGGGGGTTTCTGCACTCTGCTGTGCCACAGAGGGACAGACATGGATATTTAGTGGATACAGCTTGACAGGAGTAAGTCTTAGGATTCAGCAAATATCAAAAAGAGATAATGATTTTAGTTACTGCATTAAATCACATCCTTTCTCTTTCTTAAAGCCCTCTGTGTTTGAGCTGGTGCGCTCCCCAGATTTTGCCAACCTTCCTTTGATCGTGGAAGACTTTGTGAAAGACAATGGTGGATCCTACACAGGTAAATTTGCAAGATCAGTCCTCCAACTGTAAACACATCAAACATATTTAGGTTATTAACGATGTTAAATTGGAAAAAGTAAATGTTTCAGTATTCTAACTGAATGCTGATGATGTGTGTGTTGCAGCTAGTCAAGAGGATGCACTGCATGTAGTCCTGGACCGCCACCTAGTGACTGGACAGAATGTTCAGTCTACAACAGCAGCAGTTAATAACCTGATCCTGCTGTTTAACAGCAGGTGAAATCCATTGTATAAAAAGCAGTGTTGACCAGTGACACTGGAATAATTCAGTGTAAAAAAAATCACTTTAACATTCCTGGAGTTGAAAGTAGTTTGTCTTAATAGATGTTCTAAATTGTGCTACACTGGATCTACTTGAAGATCTTGGAAGAATTAGGAAAAAAAAAATTTGGTGTAGTTCTAAAAGATTTACAATCTTTATGTTGTGAAAAAGCTATGGGGGAAAAAAAAACAATTACAGACTGACCAAAGATTGCCTGAAGAATAACCTCAAAATAATGCAGTGTTAAAACTGAGTTGATCAATAATTAATACCTCTTTATACACTTAGCAACTGTAGCCTGGTGTCAGTATAAAGCATTATAAATTACAGTACACATCATTATTGAACCATTATTTTGTTTAAATGTTGCAATCATTTGAGAGTTTTAAATATATGATAATTCACCACTATTAGCCACTTGGCATTAAAATATGATAGTTTTTCTTATGATTTGTACCTAAAGTATAAAGAAAGTACTTAGTTTATTCTCCTAAGTTCCAGTAAATACCCTCAGTGTTGGCATGGATGGCACCATATGTTGATGCATAGAGAAAAGGGAATATATTTCTACCATTAACGCTTCTATGTTTCTGTGGACATCATTAATAGTCTTAAAGTTAATAGATAAAGACTACAAATGGTACCTAAAGTTCTGAGTTTAAAACCTGCGCTTTTTTTTGATTGAGTCCTGCCTTTTGTCGAATTTAAACAAATTATAGTATTGTACATACCGTGTTTTCCGGACTATAACCCGCTACTTTTTTTCCACGATTTGAACCCCGCAGCTTAAACAACGAAGCAGCTAATTTATGGATTTTTCCGGGTTTTTCCCGGTTTCACAAACTTCAAGCCAAAAAACTGAGCCCCATAACATTAGACCAATGAAATTGCCGAACGGGTTCAGGTGAACCAATGAAACTCTTTATATTAAATCAGATGCGCTCCCACTGAATCGGGCCGCACCACATCATAAATATGGATGATGTTCCTCTGACGTTTGACCTGCCGCTCACTCGGACTGTCTACAGGAAATGAGAATCATTCGTCACGCTGAAAACAACCGGGCATGAAAACACGCACTTCACCTGTGTTCTGAGCTGCACGGCATCGGGAGAAAAGCTTCACCGATGGTGATTTTTAAACACACGACGATGCCAAAAGATAAACTCTCGAGAGAAATTGTTGTGAAAGGAAGGAGGTAGACAGTGAACAATGACTTTCTTGGTAGGCTACTGTTAGATACAAGCCGTGTAACAGACACTGTCTTTCGTTAAAGCCTGTGTAAAGTTCATTAGTTTCAATGTAGCACCTGCAGCTTATAGACAGGTGCGGCTTATTTATGTTCAAAATAAAAATCTTTGTAAAATTCAGTGGGTGAGGCTTATATTTGGGTGCTCTTAATAGTCCGGAAATTACGGTATATAATATCCCTAAAATTAAAAATCCTAATAAAGTGTGCATTGTCATTTTCTTATACAAACTCAAATATTAAAAGTGAAATTGGTACAAAAATGTTAAATATTTCATTAAATATACACAAGTGTACAGCATTTTTCCTTTTTTATTGTTATATAATAAAAAGTTTTATTAGCATGCTCAGGAGTGACACAGTCATAAAGAACAATGTACCGTAACCCATCGGTGTTTGGAAGAAGGGATTACACTGTACAGTATGTTTCCATGTGTCCAATTCACAAAAGGTCATAGAAATAGTCCAAGCCTTGTCCAAGTTCCCACAAAGAGAGTCCTGTACCGAGTTCTGTCGCCAGGGCAATTCGTAACTCGAGAGACTAAGAGGAGGCAATAAACATCCATGTGATTAACGTATGTTTTAACCGTGTTTGTTACATTATTTGTTGCAATCATAGATGCTCTTACCTTCAGAGTCGGATAATAGACAGTATGCTTCCCTGAACCTCTGAAATAGAAATATGGAGCCACAGTATTACAGTTCATCTTAAGTCATTTTCTTTAGTATTTACTTTTATAACATCGAACTGAGTGTTTGGCATAAATTTTAAGTAAATCGTAAATTGGTGTCAGTGGAAGCAAAACATTTTTATTATTAATAATATGTGAGACTGCTGTGGATTGTTCCACTTAGGAACCATGAAAATTAATTTGTACTATAATAGACATTTTGCTACAATGGCTTATAAATGCAATTGCCAACAATTTTACACTCAAGTGTATCAGTGAACAGTTATTAACCTCAACTATAATATACAACTAGAATGGACATTTGAGTTAACTCAGATGTGGATGGGTTCCTTTTTGAGTATGATTTCACTCAAGGTTTCTTCCTTATAATCATCTTAGGGAGTTTTTTCCCTCCCATTGTCACCACTGGCTCACACATTAGGGTTAAACTTAGAGAAAACATTTTATATAATACATCTGAATTGATTTTAATTAGTAGGAAATGTTATTGTGTAGCTCATAAACAGGTCCTTGGGTAAAGCCCAGAACATTTTGTTAGATGATTCCCACCCTATGTATCTTGAGTTTCAACTCCTCCCTTCTGGCATTCGGTAAAGAACTTTTATTAGTAAAACAAATCGTTTTAGACATTCATTTATCCCCTCGGCTGTACATTTTTTTAATTTATGGTAAATACCTCTTAGGAGGAAACGGTATTTGTATTGTGTGTTTAAGTCCTTTTATGTTTTATGTGATATGCTTGAATGCGCAACCAAATTAAATAAATTAAGATGAACTAAACTTCATGTAGCGAATAAACCCAAATTACTGTAGGATCAGAAGAATTAGGCTGACTAGAATGACATTTAAACCTAATTACATGTTAAAAAATTATCAAAATGAAAAGAAAAGAAAATAGATTTGATGAGATGGTCTCCTGTGTTTATGTGTCTCTAACCTTTTGTAATTAAAATAGTGTTCTCCTGCATACTCATCCCAAATAAGCTTTGGTTTGACATCCTTTAGAAGCTCGATGTACCTACAAAAGACCAAAAGAGGAATGAATATACAGTAGCAAGTATGTAAAAAAGGAACTATTAGGAAATGCTGTTTTTTTTTTTTATTTATTTTTTTTTATAACACATTTAGGTATAATAGCATTTGCACTAAATCCATACCTGCCCCCCAGTAGGGGCTCAGCTCCTCCATTGACAGTGAAGTCCAGGCCATACAGGTTGAGGCCCAGCAGGATTTTGTGTCTCCACTGGCTCTGTGGTGCGATCTGGAGCACACAATCTCGCATCCAAGGCAGAGGAGAACTAGGGCCTGGTCTACAGTACACAAACAAAACATCAACCAATCACTGAACAGAACATTTCCAGGTTCTGATCAATAAGCAGATACTGCGTAATTAGTAGCCAATAACGAGTTTCACAAAAACAGTGTGTGTCTTATACAACCTAATTGTTAGGATTTGAAAGTTAGTAAGTGGAAGAGAAAAGGCTGCTTACTCCCTGTTTCACTTCCACATACTGTATTTGAGTAGCATATTTTAGCTAATGTCTGTTTGAAAAATAATAAATAACAGAAGGGGAAAGGGTCAGAAAGATCATGTGAGACATTTCTGTATTGTGTGTCTAACCTGCCCGGACTGGAATAGTCATAAGTCATCAAACTGAATGCATCAACAACAGGAGCCAGTTTTTCAAATTCTTCCCTTCCAAACATGCCTGGCTGATTAGACCTGAATAATGCAGAAACACAGGTACATGTTGACACATATCCTTGATAGGTTTGGTTCTTTTAGTATGCAATGTCTTACAAGATTTTAATAATTCATGTGCAGATTGTAGTGGCCAGTGTGTAAAAAAAAAATCAAAAATAAAAGAAAAACTTGAGTTATTATATGGTTATTATTTACCCAGGATTGATAGCTGGAGGAATGACAAGAACACAGGTAAGCTTCCCAGCATTCAGGTACTTGCACAAATGAGTAATCAAGTGGATCAGCTCGCTGGAATACACACATAAAAAGCACAGTAAAACACACTAAACACTGGGATTCTGCTAAATTTGTTAATGTGTGTGCTGTGTGCTTTTACTATCTCTGATGCACACACAGAAACAACAAAACTAGACTGACTTTCTCTTATTTCCTCCCAGCTGACTCCACAGTTCCAGAGTATAGCCATCAAAACCTTCAGCCTAAAAGAAAGCATAATCATTATGAGACAAGATTACAGCATGATGCACTGTACAAACCTTTGAACAACACTGAAAGTATTACACAAGGTAAATTAAAATTGATAAAGATGCTTTAAAGAAAAACTCCACCCTCCTCCACCATCACATTTAATGTTTATATTTATATAGAATATATACATATTCAAGATATATATTTACATAAAGATACTGGTAGCACAGTTTGAATGTCATTAAAATCGTCAGTGATCTCAAACATAAAGCATAACAGTGAAGTTTGAACCAGGAGATGGTTTTGTTTTTTGAACATGGAGCGAAATTCAACGTCATACTCATGAGAAATCCAGCAATGGAGATGGCAAACGTTTCAAAATGCTGCGTAGTTAAATAATGCATTTGCATTGAGTCACAGGCAAGACTTGGCTTGGCTAGTTATTGAACTATGAGATCTTTGACCTATGAGACTTGCACAGCGGTTGATCCTGGAGTTGCATGAAAGTTGAAGATTCAAAACTTTTTCCGTTCGAGTGTGAATTTATGAATTTAAATAAGGACATCTGGAAAGACTGAAGCGAATAAAGCTCTGACTCATCACTCTTCTTAGGTAGAGATGAATTCTTATTTGTGTAAGTACTGTATATACATATACATGAATAAACCTCAGAAATAAATAAAAGGATAAATAAACAAATGAACAAATCAATAATCTTCCAAAATAAATATAAAAAATGTAAATAAATCTCTGAATTTAATCGTAAAAAAAAAAAAAAAAACAAACAAAAAAATTTTTTTGCACCACTGAAGTACATACTGATTATAAATTCAATTATGCAGGTAGGGTGGATTTTTCCTTTAATTCATTGTTTTAAATCACAAAAACACACTATACCTTTGCCACCTCAACGATTTCTCTACCAATCTCCTCAATCTCATCCTCACTGTCCAGAACGCTCATGTAATCCTGATAAGACCAGCCATCAAATAATAACCGAGGTACTACAACACAGTGTAAAAATATATAGGACAGGTTATCGATAAGTCAGCGTACGTCACATCGTTTTCTATGTTAAAAAAAATACTTACATATTTTATTTTTTTTGTTCGCTTTCCTCACAGCCTTGACCCAACCTGTTACAAGACATTGTTTCAATGATTGTTCAATCATCATGGTAGATTGATATTATGCAAGGCTGCATGAGATTAAGACGCACGTACCTTGGTCATTGTCATGAAGGCCGGTAATCTGAAAGCTTTCCGATCCTTTGCGTCTGATCTGGAGCCATACCGGAGACACGGAGGTCAGCTTAGGCCCGAAAATCTTAGCAATGTCATACCCATGGGAGTTCCACTGTAGGAGACAAAAATAAAGAGCGAGAAAGACTTAAAAATCTGCAAGTAATAAAATATAAATAAAATCTTAAAAATGATGACATTAACTCATTAGACACAATTACACTATCAGAAACATTTATGTAGGACCAATTTGCATAGATTTTTTTTTTTGCTAGTCAATAATAAACATCTACAGGTTTTTTGACCGGTTTTATCCTGCGCAATTTTAACTTTGGAGACCAGGTTTTCCATGCCAGATTATACAATGAAGATTCTATTATTAGTTTTAAGAAAATTACTAAGTTCTGCTTGTCATCAATCAGCAGGACCTGAGCTCAAGAAAGAAGAAATAACAGAAACAAACCAGATATAAGATTTGTTCTCTTTGCTGACACAATTTTAAATCCCATTTCAATCATTATTGAATCATTATTATTTTATTGATTATTAAGAAAAACAGTAGACAATGTAGCATGTCAGTGGTAGCTTATTAGAGGAACTCAAGTCTGATTAGCTAGTCAAATAGAGTGATTGAGAGGCTTCATTCTGCCCCTTGCGAGCCAATCAAATTGAGCCGACTCATCAGGAAACCTTCCAGGTGTGTGTGGTTTTATGCCTTTAAAATTTATTTTAAAGACTTATATTCTTCAATACCAAATCATTTTAAGACCCATATTTTTTTTATATCAAATCTTCTATAAAATGTTTTTGTGTATGTGTGTGGTTTTATAGTCCATAGTGTATTTGAAAGGCATTATTATTAATTACAAAATCCAATTACCTTACATACATACATACATTATTTGTTCTAAGATTGTTGATCCCAAAATCACAACCAAAGAAGAGCAAGAAAATCAGTGTAAAATCAAGGGAAAAGCTCCTGCTAAGTAAAGGTAAAAGATGTAAAAGTGTACAGAAATGCACATATAAACAGACGCAGCATGACGGTAAAGGTTACCGGTGTGATGTATCCCAGCACTGCTCCCTGAAAGTGGCGTGTTGATACGGTCTGAGGGCAAAATCTTTTCTCTTCTCTCACTACATCTCTCCACTGGGGAGTAGTTACTATCAAACCTCGCTCCTGCACCGGCTGATCCGCTACCGCTGTCTATGACACACACAGACAGAGGGACAGACAGAAGGAGGGACAGAGAGAGAGAGAGAGAGAGAGAGAGAGAGAGAGAGAGAGAGAGAGA
>JAAIIK010000433.1:1073871-1095677 GCA_014706435.1 Silurus glanis
TATATATATATATATAAGTTTCCATCTCTCCAGGCTCATTCTCATTGGGAATCAATCAGGGACCAGTAACCACATTAAAAGTGCAGAAGTCAGACGAAAACTTTGTTGTAGTGACTAGAAGCCATTCAAGGTGTGGCATGAATTGGAGAATGAGGAAAAACAAGATTCTCTTTTTTGATGATACACAAATAGGTTTTAATAGTTACTAAAGAAAGTATAATTGTTGCCAAAGGTGCTTATAAAGTGTATTGAATAAACACTGAATATGTATCTAAATTGAGATGAGATTTATTTAAATATTGGAAAATAATTTAGAATCCTGTTTTCTAAAAACCTGTTTGTTTTTGTGTGGATTGATGGCCAAAAATTCATTTCAATCCATTTGAAAACAAAACTGACAAGAAGTGTGCAAAGCTTGAACAGTTTCAGAACCGGTTCTATATTAAAACAAAAAAACTTTTACATTTCTCTATCAAATCTGCAAGGTCATTCTCATTAATGTCCTTCAAAAAGTGCAGAGTGATCTCCAAAGCCCCCTTTTTTGCACTGCTCATTTTTTACTCTGAATTGCCAAAGTGAGCTGGAACATCATTATTTAGTGTCTTCCATGACCTTTTGAGCTCAGTCTTCACAAATTTTATGATTTTATTGTTAAGTGCTATAATGAAATCAGATTTATGTTCCACAGTTTTCTTTTTACATTTCAACAATATTACATACACTGCAAAATAAAATCTTATCACATATAATGCAATTTTGATTGATGACCTTTGTTCATTATGGCCTTCCTCTGTAAAGTTAAATGGCAGGTTTTGTGACTGTTCACTCACAATAGACTCACCACTGGGTGTGGGGAATCCCTGCGATACAAAGTTTGTAACAAATTATTCTAAAATAGGCCTAGAAACTTTGCAGAATGTTCCTAATACTACCCTTATGGTAACCTTTATGTAATCAAGCCACTTTTGGAACACCCACATCACAACATATTCACAGGACATTAATGTGAAAAAAGAAAGAAACTGGCACCTTTCCTCATCATGGCTTTCCTTCTCAAAGTTAAATGTCAAATGTTGTAATTGCTCGCTCGCAAATGATTCACAGCTCGGTGTGGGAGAATCTAATTTTCTGGGAGTTAGACTTAATAAATGGCACACAAATGTGAAATAAATAAGGATCATTCAGATAAGGATTTTTATTTTTTTTATTTTAGGAAAACAAAAAAGGCAAGGCAAAGGCAAGGTGAATAAAGTAAATACCCATCAGTGTCAGCCTGATTATCTGAGGAATCCATCCTACAGGACACAGAACCTTAACCAGAAAAGCATAAATACTTGTCAGTGTTAAGTCCATCATGAGGATGTCTTAAATGTACTGTAAAAAAATTCTTGACAGATTTATTAATTTCTTAATTGCTAAAGAGACAAACGCTAAGTAATGGCTCGAATAAGCCTTTAATAAAACATGTAAACATTTATACTGGGCCATGTTTATCATTTATTGTTGTCTGATGTTTGTACATACACAGGAAAATATTTCATATTAATAATAAAACATTAAATATGATTATATGATGTAAAATGTAGGCAGACTATATATACTATTGTGAACTGAAACAAGCTCAAAAGCTGCAGCATTTTTAGGAAAATCAGATTTATACACTGCAATATATGCTTGAGGAAAAAAAAAAAGAGCAACATTCCTCAGCAGAACCTATAAAAACATTACTATTTAATCCAGTTCACTACATGCCCTCACCTAACTGTGACCCTATAAGTATACTGTTGTATTTAAATCTCACATCTTTTCACTAAATCACAAATGTTGTACAAACCCGATTCCAAAAAAGTTGGGACACTGTACAAATTGTGAATAAAAACAGAATGCAATGATGTGGAAGTTTCAAGTTTCAATATTTTATTCAGAATACAACATAGATGACATATCAAATGTTTAAACTGAGAAAATGTATCATTTTAAGTGGAAAATAAGTTGATTTTAAATTTCATGGCATCAACACATCTCAAAAAAATTGGGACAGGGCCATGTTTACCACTGTGTGGCGTCCCCTCTTCTTTTTATAACAGTCTGAAAACGTCTGGGGACTGAGGAGACAAGTTGCTCAAGTTTAGGAATAGGAATGTTGTCCCATTCTTGTCTAATACAGGCTTCTATTTGCCCAACTGTCTTAGGTCTTATTTGTCACATCTTCCTCTTTATGACTGCAGGCTGGCCATTTCAGTACCCAGATCCTTCTTCTATGCAGCCATGATGTTGTAATTGATGCAGTATGTGGCCTGGCATTGTCATGTTGGAAAATGCAAGGTCTTCCCTGAAAGAGACGACGTCTGGATGGGAGCATATGTTGTTCTAGAACTTGGATATACCTTTTAGCATTGATGGTGCCTTTCCAGATGTGTAAGCTGCCCATGCCACACGCACTCATGCAACCTCATACCGTTAGAGATGCAGGCTTCTGAACTGAGCGCTGATAAAAACTTGGGTTGTCCTTATCCTCTTTAGTCCGGATAACATGGCGTCCCAGTTTTTCAAAAAGAACTTCAAATTGTGATTAGTCTGACCACAGAACAGTTTTCCACTTTGCCACAGTCCATTTTAAATGAGCCATGGCCCAGAGAAAACGCCTGCGCTTCTGGATCATGTTTAGATATGGCTTCTTTTTTGACCTATAGAGTTTTAGCCGGCAACGGTGAATGGCACGGTGGATTGTGTTCACAGACAATGTTTTCTGGACGTATTCCTGAGCCCATGTTGTGATTTCCATTACAGTAGCATTCCTGTATGTGATGCAGTGCCGTCTAAGGGCCCGAAGATCACGGGCATCCAGTATGGTTTTCCGGCCTTGACCCTGACGCACAGAGATTGTTCCAGATTCTCTGAACTTTTGGATGATATTATGCACTGTAGATGATGATAACTTCAATCTCTTTGCAATTTTTCTTTGAGAAACTCCTTTCTGATATTGCTCCACTATTTTTCGCCGCAGCATTGGGGGAATTGGTGATCCTCTGCCCACCTTGACTTCTGAGAGACACTGCCACTCTGAAAGGCTCTTTTTATACCCAATCATGATGCCAATTGACCTAATAAGTTGCTAATTGGTCCTCCAGCTGTTTCTTTTATGTACATTTAACTTTTCCGGCCTCTTATTGCTACCTGTCCCAACTTTTTTGGAATGAGTAGCTCTCATGAAATCCAAAATGAGTCAATATTTGGCATGATATTTCAAAATGTCTCACTTTCAACATTTCATATGTTATCTATATTCTATTGTGAATAAAATATAAGTTTGAGATTTGCAAATTATTGCATTCCTTTTTTTATTCACAATTTGTACAGCGTCCCAACTTTTTTTTGGAATCGGGTTTGTACTATAACTTTTCCCTTACCTTCACTGTATTTCAATAGAACATTTCTTTCCTATTCTCACATGGTGTATATACTGTTTGTCTTTAAATAAAATCATACCATGCACTTTCACTTATTTTATTACATTTAGGCCAAACCTTAAGTCACCAAGATGAAAAGAATGCAGTCAATCAAGTTATCAGATTGAGGACACTTGCATCCAGGCATACAGTAAGTAACACAGTATCTTAAACGAATTTGTCTGTTAGTAATTACTCATGTTAATTATATGGTAATTTTGTAGCCTTTTATAAACTGGGTCTCTGGAAGGTTTTGTTTATTAAATTAGTTATTCCATTGAATATGATCTTAAACCTATTGTTAAATATATAGATTAGATTAGGATTTAGAGTAAGAGATAGAGAAAACGCACATCTGCCATCTGAAAAAGGAATCGATTGTGAGATAAGATGAAGTTGCTACAGATTTAAAGTTTAGTTCATGCTTGAGGTTCAAAAAAGTGAGGCTAAAACCTCAGATCAAAATGTTTATTTTTTTGCCTATAATCTTGGAATTACTATATTTAAAATGGATTTACCCTTTCTGGAGAATAGTTTGCATGTAAAATATAAAAAAGAAGAAAGTAAATCATGAATAATACTATTCAAAGCCCTGTTTTTCAGGTGTGATGCTTCCTGGGCTAGTAAACAAATTCAGCTCAAACGTTAAGCAAAGAATCAATAAATGAGGAGACAATGTATAACAAAGTGTTTTATTTCTTATTCTACATAGTGAAACATTACAATATAGACTGAAGCACTTGAAAAATGATTCAAAAAAGGAAGTAAAACTACTGAAGAGAGGTAAATCGGAGATTTAACGGTGACTGAAAAAGCCCTGAGGGTGGTTGAACTTAAAAGGCTTCAGACGATTAGGTCCCCTAAAAGGCAAGAAAAACTTCTGTCAGTGGAAAATTTGTTAAATATTTTAAACAACAACAACAACATTACTCATCATGCCTTTAAACAAAAAAGAAAAACTCCAGATGATTCCATTCTGAGCTTAAGAAGCCTCTGATAGGTTAATTGATTCCATTTGAGTTAATTGGCATCACACCTGTGGATGCATATAAAGGCACACCTCAAACACAGAGCCTCTTTCTTTGACATCATGGGAAAATCAAGAGAAATCCACCAAGACATCAGAAAAAAAATTGTTGACCTCCACAAGTATGGCTCATCCTTAGGTGCAATTTCCAAATGCCTGAAGGTCCCACGTTCATCCGTTAAGACAATAATACGCAAGTATAAAAAACATGGGAATGTACAACCATCATACCGCTCAGGAAGGAGACGGATTCTGAGTCCCAGAGAGGAATGTTTTTTTGTTGCGAAATGTGCAAATCACCCCCAGGACAACAGCAAAATATCTTGTGAAGATGCTGGCTGAAACTGGTAAGACAGTGTCATTATCCACATTAAAACGAATACTGTACCGCCATGAGCTGAAAGGTTACTCTGGGAGGAGAAAGCCATTACTTCAAAACCACCATAAAAAAAGCCAGACTACAGTTTGCAACTGCACATGAGGGAAAAAAAATCTTAATTTCTGGAGACATGTCATGTGGTCTGACGAAACAAAAATTGAACTGTTTGGCCATAATGATAAACGGTATATTTGGAGGAAAAAGGGCGAAGCTTTGAGGCCTCAGAACACCATCCCAACTGTCAAGTACGGGGGTGGTAGTATAATGTTGTGGGGCAGCTTTGCTGCAGAAGGGACTGGTGCACTTTACAAAATAGATGGCATCATGAGAAAAGAAAATTATGTGAATATATTAAAGCAACATCTGAAGACATCAGCCAGGAAGTTAAAGCTTGGGTGCAAATGGGTCTTCCAAATGGACAATGACCCCAAGCATACCTCCAAATTAGTTACAAAGTGGCTTAAGGACAACAAAGTCAAGTTATTGGAGTGGCCATCACAAAGCCCTGATCTCAATCCCATAGAAAATTTGTGGGCGGCACTGAAAAGGCGAGTGCGAGCAAGAAGGCCTACAAACCTGACCCAGTTACACCAGTTCTGTCAAGAGGAGTGGGCCAAAATTCCAGCAAACTATTGTAGAAAGCTTGTGGAAGGATACCCAAAACGTTTGGCCCAAATGAAACAGTTTCGGGGCAATTCCATCAAATACTAAGGAAGTGTATGTATACTTCTGACTTTGATGAAAGTGATAATAAAAATACATAAAAATTCTCCCTCGCTCGATTCTGACATTTAACAAATGCAAAAAATATGTTAATATTTATTGATTTAAAACAGAAAAAGTTTACTCTGATTTAATGTATGACAGTAAAGAAATAAAAGTTTTTGTGTTTTTTTCTGAAGTGTATGTAAATATCTGGTTTCAACTGTATATATACACCTGTGCACTGAATATTTTTACCTGGTAGAGCGTAAGCACATCTTCTCCCTTGGGAATTCTCTGGGGCCCTCGGAGCCGTCACAGACTTGGCTTTCGGTCTCCAGATAAACATCCAGACACACACACAGACGCTGGATCTGGTTGGTCAGTAGCTGCAGGCCTGGTCGCGGTCCCTGGAGTTCAGACTTGTACACATTCACTTCACTCTCTATCGCCTGGCCAAAACAAAAAAAAAAAAAGACAAAAAAATTTGAAAGCTTGCACAGAGTATTAGGTTATGCAGAAGAGAACCTTATAAACGCACAGTTATTATTTCTGATAAAGTTGAATTGTAATTCAGAACGTGCGAGTCCATGATGCAAACACTGCTGGCTGCTGAGATACTTTGAACTACTAGCTCAGGAAACATATAGACATAGAAAGTGTAACAAATATAATATATAGTATTAGTTGATCAGAAAAATTAACATGTCTTCAAAAATAATTTCCCTTCAGTATGGGATTTAAATAATTTAAATAAGGTAACTATTAAAAATAAATAAATCATCAAAGATCAAACGATGTTTATCTGCATCAGAAAATCCTTTCCTCTCGAAGTCTAACAGTGCACTAACACAACTCTTACCCGCAGGTTATCGTCTGTGCGGCCGCTACGCTCTCCTTTCCAGTGCAGTGAAAGTGAGAAAAGAGGGGTGACATCTGGATAGCGAGGATTTAGCACCACTGCAGCCTGAAGATGAGCTGAATGCAACAATGGATATTTAGAAAACACTGGAGATTTTAGGCAGCTGTATGCTTGTGAGAACACAATGTTTGCTAAAGATTTAAGTCCCGTGCATTGTTCACCGTTTACCTCATTTTAAATACCAACTGAAATTAATCACTCACCTGTTCCCCTTTCCACTATAGCCATGAAGAACAGGTCAGTCTCCCGTACCAGACCAGCTTTCACCACATCCTGGACAAAGTTCAACTCCTAAACACATACACATGAAATATAATCAGCCATTATATTAAGAATTTAATACAACTTTTTTTTTCTATCTTGTAAAATATAGTACTTGATCAGTATCAACCTCGGCTCATGCTGACAACAGTGTCACATGAAAATTTTACATTTACATTAATTGAATTCATTTTTATTTGTATGGCGCGTTTAACAATGGACACTGTCTCAAAGCAGCTTTACAGAGATAAAATGTATACGTTTGTTCCTTATAACATTACATTTACGGCATTTGAGAGACGCCCTTTTCCAGAACAACTTTCAATTCTACAACTATTATTAGAATAATGATTTATGCAAATGATCAGTTGAGGGTTAAGTGCCTTGCTCAAGGGTCTAAGAGCAGCAGTTTGGTGGAGCTGGGATTTGAACTCTTTGGATCAGAAGTCAAACATCTTAATGACTGCGCTACCACTTCCCCCCGAAAATAATCTTCTGACAGTTCTGAGGGTCCATCAACTAATTAAACCATTATGACAGAACGATAAAGTGATTCAGGATTTACTATGACAACTTGAAAAATCTCTGTAAACATCAGACGTACAATAAAATCCTGGTGGCTCATCATAGTCCAGCAAGCCAGACGAGAGACCACTTTAGCTGGAAAGAGATGCTGGCACTCGGTGGAGACAGGAACTATGTTGTGCTCTATAACAAAATTCAAAATTCGATTCAATTCAGCAGACACAAGCAAAAACAACAGAAAAACAAAGTTAAATGGAAATTTACACAATCTGCACTGGAGAAAATAAGAAAAAGTACTGTTGAGTACTCGATAAACATTTATGCAAAACATTTATTTAGAAAGCGATCATGAACATTTCGGTATGGTTTTTTTTTTTCTTTCTTTGCAAATTTATCTTTAATTGCCATTCCTATTCAGGGAGGAGAATTTGTGAATGTTATATTTATTACTTGGGGTTAATAATGTGCACTTACACAACCTATTTATTTATTGGAAGAGAGATAGACCTAAAAGTAGTGAAGCATAAGTAACAAGAGGTAACTACATTATATTGCTCTGGTGTTGGAAAGTTGAATAAATCTACAACTTAGAAAGAGAGACAAATGAAAGGAAATGCTTCCAAAGAACACTATTGTTATTGATACCATGTGTAACAACAGTAGTTTTTAATTTAATTGTATTGTAGTGTTCTGTTAAATGTGGTTATGACAGTTCCAATTATATATAATTATTTTTTGATCAACAGGTTTTCTTTTTATTGATTTATTACCTATGTTCTCAGAACTAGGAAAGACTTGTTTACCTAGAGAGCTGAACTGTTTGTGCAAAGCCAGACGAGACAGCAGGCGCCCTCTTAGAAGCTTTATGGTGTTTTCCATATGACTAGCACTGAGAGAACTGCGAGCCCCATTCACCTGCAAGCAGTTAGTAACAGTCACCTAAACCTGTCATTACTTGACTTTCTGTATCCAACAGTAGAATCGATTCAAGATGGAATAGGATGAAGACACAATTACAATAATACAAAATGTTGAAAAGTTAAATGCTATTAGATAGTTATCACACTGACATCAAAAGTGCTGGATTCAAATATACACTCGTACCTGTGGGGTTTCCCTGGAAAATTGTAATCCTCCAAGATTTTGCACCCAGATGTATGGATGTCCAAGGTCAGACACATAATCAGCAAAGGTTGTGATGCTACATGATAAAAAAGTGAAACTTCCATTAGCTGCATGTTTACTTCACAGAACTGAGGCCCTACCATTATACCAATTTTGCACTGCTTATCCACTATGCATTTTTGCAACATCTATAACTTGTTTATCATTGCACTACTGTATATTCCACCCATATTTATTCTGTATATACTGTATTATTCAAACTTGTACATAACTGTCATTTGAGCACGTTATCTCCCAACATCTATTCACAATCTCTGCACCGTATATTGTATATTACTATATATACACATATATTATTACCTACTGCACCTTCTGTACATGAATCACTCTCACCCCTGTACATATGGAACCCATACCCTTATTTATTACACTGCTATTTATTGTAAATTGGCCACTTCTGGTTAGATGCTAACTGCATTTCATTGGCTCTCTACATGTACCTTGTACAATGACTATAACATTGAATCTAATCTAATCATTGGTAAAGTTTACAGCACTACAACTGTATTCTGACTGAGGGAACTGCCTTACCCCACTTTGTCAAACTGGTAGCGGTTGGTAGGGTTGGGGGTTTCTTGGCCATCATCGGAAGCATACAGGCAGTTCAGGAGAGACTCTGGGTTCAGTAGCTCCCTACAGAGCAAGAGAGATGTTGTTTGGAAAAACTAAGCAGCTGTTGTATTACATTTGGCAATAACTTCACCTTTTTCCACATTTTACTTTAACAGCCTTAAAATATATATATATACACCGTAATTTCCGGACTATTAGGCGCACCCAAATATAAGACGCACCCACTGAATTTGGCAAAGATTTTTATTTTGAACATAAATACGCCGCAGGTGCCTACATTGAAACTAATTAACTTTACACAGGCTTTAACGAAAGACAGTGCCTGTTACACGGCTTGTATCTAACAGTAGCCTACCAAGAAAGTCATTGTTCACTGTCTTCCTCCTTCCTTTCACAACAATTTCTCTCGAGAGTTTATCTTTTGGCATCGTCGTGCGTTTAAAAATCACCATCGGTGAAGCTTTTCTCCCGATGCCGTGCAGCTCAGAACACAGGTGAAGTGCGTTTTTTAATGCTCGGTTGTTTTCAGCGTGACGAATGATTCGCATTTCCTGTTGACAGTCCGAGTGAGTGGCAGGTCAAACGTCAGAGGAACCTCATCCATATTTATGATTGGTGCGGCCCGATTCAGTGGGAGCGCATCTGATTTAATATAAAGAGTTTCATTGGTTCACCTGAACCCGTTCGGAAATTTCATTGGTCTAATGTTATGGGGCTCAGTTTTTTGTCTTGAAGTTTGTGAAACCAGGAAACACCCAGAAAAAATCCATAAATTAGCCGCTTCGTTGTTTAAGCCGCGGGGTTCAAAGTGTGGGAAAAAAGTAGCGGCTTATAGTCCAGAAAATATGGTAACTCACCCTGCACTGATGGCTCCCGAAAGGTCTGTGGAGGCTGAAACTTTTGCTTTCACAGTAAGAATGTTGAGGTTCATCAGGTAGTAAAAAAACAGGTGCAACACACTGCCATCTACAACAGAACAGGGATTGTGCAGATTAATGCATTTCAATAATAAATAATGCTGTCGCTCATATGCTTGACATCATATACACCTCTTTACACACACACACACACACACACACACACACACCTTTACACTTGAGCTCTAAGCACAACGAGAGAGGATGTCGTTTCAGCATTTCTTTACGCTTATCATCAAGCTGAACCCCCACAGTGCCTCGTCGCCTTTTCTGGAAGAAAAATAAAAAGGTCACTAGAATTTCATGACAAGACTTTGTGAGGAAATAGTGCTTTATTTTTGTCGATTATAAAATTACATCAGTGCTAGAGTGCACAAAGCTATAGAATGGGCAAAATGAGTTATTGTATGAGTTATATATGAGTAATTACAGTATTCTGTTGTTCCTCCTCTGCATCAGAATCACTCTCGTCATCTTAAGGAAAGAAAAAATAAATAAATAAATAAAAAACACAGGCAACCAAATTAATCCATTTGGACTTGGTTATTATTTTGTAACAGACAGAAAACTGAATTTCTTATTCTGAATGATTCAAGATTTGGCAAAAACAGATTTCACACAAGATGGAACATGGTAAACCTTTATGTTACTTGTCCCACTGTGCAACAACAAAGAGAAAACAAACAAAATAATATAGTAAAATATTAAGTATATATATAAAACACATTCTTGAGCAGTATATTTAGAAACTATAAATGTTTACTTATTTTTTTGGCAAATGTGTATTTGCCTGTAAATTAGGAATTACAAATAAAACCATTTGCATTCTATATTTTCTGTACACACTGCACATGAATATATTTCATATACATTTATATGTAAATAGCTTAACACACATTTTGTGAAAAAATATATTCAAATGACCCTGTCCTATTCTCTAAAATAGTGATCTAAAAGCCAGTTTTAAAATCATAACCTAAGCTCATATAAAACTGTCTAAAAAAATATGTCCCACTTTATTTGATCAGAATCAGATGTTCATGAGGGAGAACATAAAGACATGCACAAAAGCATTTTATGTTACCTTGAGAATCCTCAGGTGGTCTGGAAAGAGCCTTTGCTTCATCCACATCTCCACTGATGGACACGGACAGATTCTTGTCTGAAACACAAACACACGTGTACACAATTATGAGTGGACACTATTTGCTATACCTATTGTCAATTTTTTTTTTTACAGAATTCATGTGCATGTGTGTGAGAGAGAGAGAGGTCACTGCTACAAATCTAAACATGTCTGAAAAGAAAGGATGTTGCTTGAAAGAGATATGGGACCAAAGTATCTGCATTACCACAGGCTTGTCCGTAAGCGCTGGCCTGCACAAGCAGCACATAAAGAGGAGGAGGAAGGTGCCGTGCAACCTCAGCCTGTTTCTGCACACGCTCAAACGGCATGGACAAGTACTCTTGCACGGGCAGAGACGCCTGAGAGAAAGATAGGGAAAGACAAAGTCAATATGCTTTCTTTACACAGCTTCAATGGAGCACTTTTAGTTCCATTAATGGATTCACTGAGAAATAATAGATCAGCTACTACTTTCAATCAACACATTATAAATAAATTAAATATACTTGTTTTAGTTCAGTTAGACTGGCTGGCCTCCAGAAGAAATACAAGCAATTTAAAAGGCCTGGTAAATCCCTTCTTTGTGTCAGTGACTTACCTGCATGATGGCATGTAGGCCTGGCTGAAGACTGCTCAGGTACTCCTTCTTCGACTCAATCCCTTTCAAGATCTTTTCCTTAGTGCACAGGGAGCTCTTATACTGCTCAGCCAACCTAAAATACGATAGGCAACAACCAAATCCTAATCAATCACCTTCCTTTTGAAACCCTCCAAACTATAATAACATGAGAAAAAAAAAAATCAACACTGTTAAATATTATTTTTTCAGTGTTTAATTATTGGGTGCCCTGATGTTTTCAGCTATATGTGCCAGAAGCACTCAAATGTATAGGATACCTTTGGATATTGTCAAATTCATTTTTCCCATCACTTGAACTAGGAGACCCACACCTGTACAAAGCCAGTTCCATGCAGAGACGGTTTACACAGGTTGGATTGAAATATGGCCCATTATAGAACTCTGACCTCAACCCTATTAAATACCTTTAGGATGAATTGAAACATTTAACTGCACCCCAGGGCTCCTCAGCCTACATCAGTAACTGACTTTACTAACACCCTTATGGCTAAATAAGCACAAACCTCCACAAGCACACTTCAAAATCTAGTGGAACATTTCCAAAAACATGGAGGTTATTATAATGGCAAAAGAGGAATGGGATAGTCAAAAAGCAGAGTGTCCACAAACTTATAGTCAGTATTACTTTAGACATGCAAAGCTTTTAATAAACATAAGATCACTGCGTATTTACACTGATCTACTGAAACCCAGCTTTAAAACATGATTAGATACTAAACACACCACATAAACAGCTTAAACATGCGAATATAAAGCTTTAAATGTAATGCTGGTTTTAAGCATGGTTAATAAGAAGTCCACAAAAACCTACATTTTACCATTAGCTAATCTACTGACCTTTAGTTAAAACACATGTTTATTATTATTTATTAAAAGCACTTAAACTGTACGTGTAAGTAAAAAATAATAATAAAAAAAAATGACAATCTTAGAGCCCATGTACACTGAATATATATGTGTGACTTGTTTGTGTGTCCGACTGTTATTTCTTCCATTTGTCACCTTTTTCTCTGTTCCAGTTCCCAGTCCAGTCGAGCGAGTGTGAGCTGGTGTGGGTCGTCTTTGGTGAGATGAGGGCGGGAGATTTCAGCTGGTGCCTCCTTAAAGAATTCTTCCACACTCACTAACTCTATCTCTTCATGCTGGGACCTACACACACAAACACGCCAACATTTTTATTTTTATTTTGCTTTGTATATATTTACGCATATATACTTTATTTAGTACTTCATTTACAAATGGCCTAATTCTTCTTCTTTCTGCTGCTCCCATTAGGGGTCACCACAGCGGATCATCCGTCTCCATACACCCCTGTCCTCTACATCTGCCTCTTTCACCACGTCCATAAACCTCCTCCTTGGCCTTCCTTTTCTTCTTTCTGGCGGCTCCATCCTCAGCATTCTCCTACCGATATACCCCATGTCCCTCCTCTGCACATGTCCAAACCATTTCAATCTCGCCTCCCTCACCTGTCTCCAAAACGTCCTACATGTGCTGTCCCTCTAATAAGCTCGTTTCTAATCCTGTCCATCCTCGTCACTTCCAACGAAAACCTCATTATCTTCAGCTCTGCTACCTCCAGCTCTACCTCCTGTCTTTTACTCAATGCCTCTGTCTCTAAACCATACAACATCGCAGGTCTCACCACAGTCCTATAAACTTTCCCTTTCACTCTTGCAGATACTCTTCTATCACTAATCACTCCTGTCACTCGTCTCCACCCACTCCACCATGCCTGGACTAATTTCTCCACTTCTCAAATACACTCTGCATTACTTTGCACTGTTGACCTCAGGTACCTGAACTCCTCCACCTTCTCCACCTCTTCTCCCTGCAACCGCACCCCTCCACTGCCCTCCCTCTCATTCACACAAATCGGTACCAGCACACTCCTTCTCCATTCCTCAGGCATCCTCTCACCTTCCAGTATCTTGTTGAACAACCTGGTTAAAAACTACATTGCCATCTCTCCTAAACATATCCATACATCTCCACACCATCCAACCTTCTCTCTCTCTCATTTTCCTCATTCATCAGCTGCTCAAAATACTCCCTCCACCTTCTCAACACACTCTCCTCACTAGTTAACACATTTCCATCTCCATCCTTTATTGCTCTAACTTGCAGCACATCCTTCCCAGCTCGGTCCCTCTGCCTGGCCAATCGACACAAATCCTTTTCTCCTTCCTTAGTGTCCAACTTCTCATACAGCTTCTAATATGCCTTTTTCTTTGGCTTTCGCCACATCCCTCTTCACCTGCTGCCGCATCTCCTTGTACTCCTGCCTACTTTTTTTCATCACTCTGTCGATCCCAATTCTGTTTTGCCAACCTCTTTCTCCTTATGCTCCCCTGCACTTCCTTATTTCACCACCACGTCTCTTTGTCTTCCTTTCTATTTCCAGATGTCACACCAAGTACCTTTCTAGCTGTATCGCTTATCACTTCTGCAGTAGTCTGACCTCTTCCCTGAATCTCATACTACAGTCTATCTCCTTCAGTTTCCACCATCTTATTCTTCTTTCAGTCCTTACTCTCCTCCTCCTCTTCTTTACCTCCAAAACCATCTTACAGACCGATGCTGTCTAGATACACTGTCCCCTGCCAACCTTGCAGTCTCCAATCTCCTTCAGATTACATCTCCTACATAGAATATAGTCCACCTGTGTGCACCTTTCTACACTCTTTTACGCCACCCTATGATCCTCCTTCTTTTTAAACGGCGTAATAGCTCACTGAAAAACACTTTTGACAGATTTGGACTTGCTGTTATGACCTACATTGACAATAAAAAAATAAAAGACAGAAAATTCTGTATACTTGTGCACATCCTGTGTATAATAAATCCCCAGAAAATAAAAAGTTCAAATCCCCTTGTTTCCTTCTATAACAAGAAGAAGAAGAACAGCGTTTATTTGTCACATATACATTGCAGCACAAAAAAAGAGGGTCGGCCATGATACGGCACCCCAGCAGCAGAGAGGGTTAAGGGCCTTGCTCAAGGGCCCAAGAGTAACAGCTTGGTATTACAGAAGCTTGAACCCCCCGACCTTCCGATCAGTAACCCAGCACCTTAACCACTCCCCATAACCTATTAAAATATTATTGCATTTATTATTTGTCATCATGCTACTGCAAGTGTAACAAGGTGGCTCTTTTAACCACCAAGACCACAAAAAAATTATCTAACTAGTGCAGCAGGGTACGATGCTGTGAAGTATTTTCAGGGAGTCCCAGCACCCAAGGACACACAAGGCACTAGGACCAATGTTGTAAGGAACATGGTTTGGGAGAACATCGCCAGAAATAGAATGAAGTGGGCCAGTGAGACAAAAGTTCAATCATGCACCATGACTAAGTGTGAAACGCAATGTCAGAAACGTGTGTTCTGACAATCAAAATGACCGCGGAAGAACAATCTTTTCACGTACTTGAACTCGAGGCATTTGCCGATTTCTTTCTGAAGATGCATGACTTCATAGAGGAGATTCTGAAGCTGTAGGTGCAACACATCCACCTTCTGCTTTGCCTGCAAAACGAATCAAAACTTTATTGAAAAGCAACAGGGAAAATGACACACCAATAGGAAAAGTCTAGTTTTGTATTGTGTGTACCTCGTGCGTCTGATCCCGTGCCTTCTTCAGTCTCATGTGTGACAGACGATTCAGCTTCTTCAGAGTGATGAAGTGAACGCACCCTTGCCTGCGTTTTGCTTCAACCTCTGCACTCTGAATACAGAAACACAAAATCACAGATTTGTCTCTAGAATTGAAAGCTGCTTCAACTCCAAGTAGCATGTTTTTTCATTTACACTCACCCCTTCTTTAGCTCCACTGGCTTTCAGTTCTTGGATTTCACTCATGAGTGTAGCCAGAGCGTCACAGGTGTTTTTATACAGTATGTAATCCTGTTCATGGTCTCGGCTCTCCAGTTCCACTTCTTCATTATATGTACGCACATCCTAATGAAGACATATTAAGTAAAAAAAAACAGATAATGTGTGCATGCGATAGTGATGTGCATCTCCAAAACTGAGGCTGACGCAATTCGCATATCGAGGCATAGCCAATAATACATTAAAGATACATATGAAGCAGCTACCAATGTGATGCGATACGAGGAGATTCCCCCCATTACGATGCAGTGCGATCCGATTTCCAATTGATTCAACACAACGCGATTCAATGCAAAATGATGAGATATATGATACTATGCAATTTAATATGGTACAGATTTCTTTGGTTCAGACTGACATCAAATCATTATTTTACTTAAGTGCCTTCTGAATTCTAACACATGGCCCTTTCACAAACAGGCCTTTGTAGTGCAAAAAATAAAAAAATAAATTAAAATAAACCTAAATAAAACCAGACATTCCTTTCCTGTTCTTTCTCCAGTAACATGCAGCTCTACTTCTGCCATGTTAATCTGAATTCTATGTGACCCTCAGGACACGCCTCGGTCTCCGAAGTGTTGTGATACGTCATATTCACGCAGCATCAATGGTACTGAGAGAACACGCTTGAGAAACAGTTTAGCGAGGAGAAATTAATCTACATATAAAATATTGGTCACAAATTATTGGTCGCTTTCTGAATAATAAAGGTTTAGCACATCTAATAATTATATAAAAAGTAATCCGTTTTTACTGACACAAATGTTAAAAATGATGCATCATGATACAAATGCCAACTAGTAACCGATACACACTTTTTTAAAATCGATGCACCGTTATGCCAATTCGCTGATGCTAATTGTGTGTGCGCATGCAATTCCCTCTCATCCAAGTTAAACCTATTCTAGTCAGATGCAGATAACCATTGAATGTAATTACTCTCTTCTCTCTCCCAAGTGTAGGTACAGAGAGATGTCCTCCAGCTAAGTTGAACAGAGTGCACCTGGACCTCCTGTCTAGCAGTAACAACTGACATAAGCCTGGCATCTTAGCATCATCTTGGTTTCTCCTTACACACAACAGAACGTCTGTATGATCCGGAAATTTTCATTAATGATCATAAAGCTCAAGATTTTCAGACACATTTTAAAGATTCTGAATGTGCTGTAGTTAGGTGGAGCAACCGATTTTGTGTTTTAATCTTGGAGACATTTTAAAACAATTCATAAATCAATCATTAATTAATTAAAATCCATAATGGAAAGAGTTTCTCAAAATGAAAAAAAAGATGCAAAGGAGCCCAGACTGAGTACTTCATAAGACACCAGTACCCACTATTGCAGTAGTACAATTGTACATGCTGTATATTGTAATTTTTATACCCCTCATTCTCTACACATACGTATTACATACATCTGCACTACTATTTTATTTGTGTATCCATATATACACTCCTTACTGTACATCCTGCCTAATATTTCACATTTACATACATACATACATACATTATATATATATATATATATATATATATATATATATATATATATATATGGGTGTACTTGTTTCCAGTTTTTTCACATTTTTTTTCAATGCCATCACCTTATAACCTTCTACTTGTTGTACATTTAAAACAGTGTCTGCACATTTTTCACTGCCAGAGACTTATAACTATTTACTTGTACTTTTCAACATTGTCTACACATCGCTTTACTGCTAATAAACATTATACTTATTCACTGTACATATGTTTACATATATATTTATTTACATGCTGTACATATACTTGCATATTTATCTGCATTTGTCAATTCGCACAATCGCTACTACTGTTGACAGTGGAAGAAGCTGCGCACTGACCTGCTCTCCCTCACCCCGAGCCCGTTTAGTCTCCGGTGTGCCGCCGTCACTCCGGATCACTTTGGTCTTGCGTTTTTTTAGTGGGTCCAAGGACATGGCTGAAAGCAGAAACACAACACTTAAACTAACACACAGACGGTAAAGCTAAATTTGGCACCATACAGATAAATTAATCCATTAACCATGCAATTTCCAAGCAGCGATTTAGATTAGACTCAGTGGTCAAGATCAGTAAACCAGAACTCTTCCCCCGAGACAGAAACAACACGCGGCTTTGGACCGCTAATCTACAATAACCAGGTTCGCTAGCTAGCAACGGGATGACCATTGTGGTTAATAATTTCATTTTCAAGCCAGATTTGTCATTTCACACCAATCACCTGATCACTGCGCAATGCAAAAATCCCGTTAGCTAACAACTCCAGTCCTCACCTTTCAGTGATTTATTTTGATCAAATTACACTGTTAACCAATAACTGAGCCCGGGATCATTTGTTCAACGCAACTACAGTCGCACTTCCGGGTTTTTCTTATTCTATTGTTTATTGGCGGGTGGCAAACCAGCTTTATTGTGTGTTAGCGCCACCAACTGGATTGGAGTGTAACGTGTTGGGTGGAGTTTTATTTTTTAAATAAAGGATATTTAATATTGAATTTAGCGTTTAAAATTAAATTCTGTAAATTAAACTTGTTAGATATCTTAGATAACCTATATTTTGCTTCCACATATACTCCCCACTTGCATTATGAAACTGGTCACAATTTGTACAGTTTTTCTTTAAATTCTTTAATTTCCCTATGTAATACAGTAAAGTACATTTTTCACTCTTGACTACTATGCATGCATTGCCCTGTTTTCCTATAATATATAGTGAATGATTTTTTTAGCAGGTTTTATTTATTTATTTGCAAACAAGAATTCAACAATAATTAATCACAAGGAAGATATAAAGAGAGGAAGAGAAAAGGGGACATACAGATAATGCAAAGACATAGAAAAGTATAAACTTTTTCATTATAAAAGATTAAAGGTTCCTTACAATGGAGTCAAGAATAAGTTCTTGAGGCCTTTGAGTTTGAAGATTTTTACATGTTCTTGAAGGATTGAAGTGACGTCACATGGCGTCACTATATTACCCACAGTGCAACTCCCTATGCTGTGCTGAGTCCATTGATATATCACATGTATTTTTGTGACCCTGCCAACCCAGCCATTAGGGAGGCACAAGCCAGTGCACTCTTAGTGCCGGTCCCAAGCCCGGGTAAATGGGGAGGGTTGCGTTAGGAAGGGCATCCACCTGCCCACTTTGTTGAATCTAGTATTGAATTCTGTTTTAACTTCCCTTGTATACTGTATAGGTGTCCTTGCCATTCCTACTTCCGGGTGTCGGTCTTTTTTCAAAATAAAGTCCTACATTTCAAAAACGTTTATTAACATTTTATTCACTTGACACACGTTTTTACCTACCAGTACTGTATCTGTTATTGCTTACTAGTGTTATTATTATTAATAATTAGCATTACTAGTTTGCATCTTTGAAGTGGACGTACGGCCAATAGTTTGTGCCTCAGATGATGATGAAAATTATGAGACTTTTATTTTGAATATAACACTAAAGCGTTCCTTTCGGCTGAGGAAGTAAACATGCAACGTAGATCATGCTTTTACCCAGACAGGAAATCGACAGGGATGATCATAATGTATGGGAGACAACATTTTAAGCAAGTATATGATTATATTATATTTGCAGGAGTTTGATGCCCATGTATTAAAGCTGCTTTCTAAATGATTAGTGCAGGGAATAAACGAGGAGGTGACTGTGTGTGGCACTTTTATTGAGTGAGTGTGTTTGTGGTCATTTATGGCAGTTCAGTTGGCCAGAGTCTCTTCAAGTAAATATGAAAGTAAAATTGTTTATATTTTGCTGTGGAATTGGCAGATGAGCTGAAGTGCCACTGGTATTAAAGAGGCAGTAGCTGCTATTAGTCTCCTGGGCTTTCTTGTGCTGTAACACTAAATGATGACGTGTACAAACAAAATGTGATCAAAAGTATAAAGTAGAGAGACAGTTTTTATGGTTCTGCCAAAGGTAATGTATGTAATAAGTGTATTTCTCTCAAAGTCAGTCATATTGTTTATGGGTATAAACACAGATCAGGCCTAATAGGCCACCTGCCTAATATTGTGTTGGTCCCCCTTTTGCTGCCAAAACAGTCGTGACCTGTCGAGCATTAACTTCTTCAGCAATTTGAGCTACAGGAGCTTGTTTGTTGGATCGGAACACACGGACAAGCCTTCACTCCCCACGTGCATCAATGAGTCTTGACTGCCCATGACCCTGTCACCGGTTCACCACTGATTCTTCCTTGGACCACTTTTGATAGATACTGACCACTGGAACATCCCACAAGAGCTGCAGTTTTGGAGATGCTTTGACCCAGTCGTCTAGCCATCACAATTTGGCCCTTGTCAAACTCGCTCAAATCTTTATGCTTGCACATTTTTCCTGCTTCTAACACATCAACTTTGAGGACAAAATGTTCACTTGCTGCCTAATATATCTCACCAACTAACATGATGAAGAGATAATCAGTGTTATTCACAATTTGTTCACAGGGGCCTTGTCATGCTGGAACATACATCATTTGAAGACTGCCAGTGACAGCTGTTCAGACATCAAGTAGAAGTTCATTATACCACCTCAGTGCTGGAACAGAAAAGAGTCTCTAAGTAAGCCTTTCAGCAACCTTTATTTTAGTATTAAATTAAAAACATGCAGCCTACTTTCTAGTGGTTTTCACTGTATCACTTCTTAATCTTGCCCTTTTAAACATCTAGAGGGAAAAAGAGGGAGATTTAGCTAGTACTGCTTTAGAATGTCATGTTCTTATTTCAGGACTGCTATATATTTTTAAGTTTATTAACAGCACTCTAGCTGTCTCAGCTGCTGCTGTCAAAGTATCAGACAAAGTGCTTTTGTTGTATTCATTCACACCACTTGTGTGAAATGTAATCTATGCTCTGGTCCCACGCATATCTTAGTAAAGTGCAAATACATAGAAATCCCTCAGTTTTTTATGCTGTGAACTTCATTCCATAGTTTTGGTTTATGATTCTCTCTCTAGTCATAAGTGTTGGTGGTCTTTATTCTCAGGCTTTAATCTAATAAACCCTTGAAGAAACATATTATGTTTGAGTGTGTGCATGACACCAAAGCTGTACAGTGTAAAATACTTACATTGTGTGTTGCAGCCTTGAGCTTAAGTGTGGATGGTGTTCTGCAATATGGCTCGATGGAAACCCATCACAAACCTGAGGAGTAACATTATACATCATCCTCCAGTGGCTGTGTTTTTCATGTGCCTGCTCCTTCTAGCTGGGGCTTTCATCAGCATTGGGATATACTCGAAAAACCATGACATCAGGAACCCAGACATTAGCATGGTGATTATACTGTTCTGCTTTGTATTTATTCAGTAAGGAAAAAAAAAACAGTAATGTGGTGTCCTAGATTGTTGACGATCCTTTTTTTTTTGTTGTTCATGCATGTGTTTCAGGACTGGAATCAGATGCTCGGCTCTCTGGCAGATTTGAAGTTCTGCACACAGTTAAACGATACAGATCTATTAAACGAAAAGCCGGATATGAACTCGCCTCCACTGTTAAATCATGCTGATGAATTGATCAACAACACACACAAAAAAAGTGTGTTTCTTCTAGTGACTTTGAGGACTGATGGAGACTACATGAATTACAACAGCATTAGTGACACATTATTGGGAAGTCAGTTGGGCCTCAAAGGTATGTGCTTTTCCTCTAAAATTATGCAAACTGTTCAGGTGTGTTCAGGGATATTTGTTTCAGTGTATTAATTTTCTGCCCATAGGCTCTGCTGGGAAACAGACTTTAAATGTAACACTGTACTTGCATGTATCAGCCACTGAGTCCTCATTTATCCAAAAACCCTTGAACATGCAAGCAAAGCCTCAGTTCTACGATTCTTGTCTGAGGATTACCGCTCCAAACCACATTCTGCCTCAAACTCCGTAAGAGAACAAACAGCATCAATACATACTTCTTGGGTGTTTTTCAAATATTATATATTTGTAGGCTTATGTTATTTTCAGGTTACCACCACAGTGTCCTTCTAGTAAAAACCTGGAGGAAAACATACCTTCTGTAAGGGCACTCGCTATAAAATCAGGAAAGAAGAGCGCTAATGGACCTGCATGTTTCAGCTTGGAATTTACTCCTGACCCCAAACTGACTGTCTTTCTCACTCAGGTAAAACACAGTGACACACATATAAGTAGTTATAAAAGGGAATTTTATATATATATATATC
>JAAIIK010000434.1:66321-73821 GCA_014706435.1 Silurus glanis
TTATTATTATTATTATTATTATTATTATTATTATTATTATTATTATTATTATTATTCCTAGAGTCTATATCATCTTAACAAACATGAGAGTTTAATTTATTTATTTATTTTTTTTTAAGAGCTGAAAATAAAAAGCACAACCTGCTGCAGAAATACATTTAAACTCAAATCTTTTCAATTTAGGAACAATCAGAAGCATAATAACATGAAAGGAGCATAGGGCTGAATATACCCCGGCGTGCTCAGGGTTTTAGAGAAGCTGCTCAGCTGTACCTAACTCGAGTTGACACAGTTTGACCCCAACCGTGTGGCTCAGTGGCCTGTTTTGCTCCGCCCCTTAAAAAAAATTTGTGTAGAAGAGTCCTGCTGCGTAACACATTCATATGTATCAAAAATTCAAATATTATTAATAATCCTATAATATAACTTGATTCTGAATTCTTCTCAAAGGCTCTCGAAAGGGAACATCGTCTTTTTTCCTCTAAAGGCTCCTTTATGTGATTAGTGTGTTTAGCCTGAGGCTTAGTGAGGAACAAAAAAAAGCTCACTACGGCACAAAAGTGCTTTTGAGCGTCAGTGTGAGGAAGCCACCCTTAAAGACTCGGAGTCGGAGGCGACGAGGTGTTTTGTTGTTTGCTTTGTGTGTCATGTTTACCAGCCGTGGTTATATTGACCCTCGCTGGCGAGTATCCCGCTCGTTCACAAAGCACATCTCCTCTTCCATAGACTCCATAATTAAGCAATAATAAAGGGTTTAAAATATGTTTGAGGCTTTAGAGTCCGAGGCGGTGTGAGCGACCTCAGGCCTCGCTTCTATAGAAACAGTAAATCTAGAGATTTTACACTCAGATGAGCAGGAATGGATTAATTTGTTTAATGTTGACAGATACAAAGAGGCTCTAATCTGAGCTTTCTTCACTCGCTGTTACTTAGAAAGCCTCGGAGACATGGTAAGGTTTCTCAGTCTCTCCATCACCTGCCTGTCTACAGGTACCTCCAAAACCACCCCCTGACCCCTGGATAGGAAAAGGCAGGGGTTAATTATCACTGCACAGGCAGTCGGCATTTAAACCAAAAGAGAACTTCATTCCAGAATGAGTCAAAAGACTAATAAGGTGATATGAATGTAGGATGTAATCAATTAAATACAAATATAATAAGACTGAACTTGTTTTTAATGGTACCATGAGATATCAGTGCCAGGGCACACCTTAAAATACAATAATTTTGTCCCGTACCTGTACTTTAAACACACCTGGCCTGGAATTTTATTCGTTTCTGTAAAAGAAATATTTTTTGGCTGCTTTCCAGACTCACTCAGTATCAAAGATATAATGGACTTTAACTCTTGACTGAACTTTTCTGTACTTTTTCACTCCACTGTTATTTTAATAGACAGTCAGTGTTTCTGAAAACATTCTGCACCTCTGCTGACGTCATTATGGCTCAACACTCCACGCTGACAATCTGCTGCCTGCGAGCGCCTTGTTATCACTGATGGCCTCAAGATCTACATTCCAAAAACTTTGAGAAGAAGCAAAATATTTCCCCTCTCTGAGACTGAGATCTGCTTCAAATCACTCTGAATATTTGGTTTTACTTGATCTAAAATGTCGATGCAACAACAGTAATTCTACTGGTTAATTGAAGACCCCCTTTTCAAAGATTGCTGTACTGCTATTTATTTTATTTTTTTTACGAGGTGGTATTCAAAAGTTTCGAGACTGGTTTTGTAACACGCCAGCAGATGGCAGCACGAGGCTGCACACACAGTCACAAGGAGCACCGACCTTCATAAGTCAGCGTGCTAAAAGACATCGTCCTGTGAACATCTGGAGCTGTGCGACTAGAGCTGTTCTGACCACGTGCAGACAAAAAGTCTGCGATTCTGGCCACGTGTGCACCCTGTTTTTTTTTAATAAAATGTCTCTGTATGCTGTAGTATTTTAATCTCCTTTCACTGGAATTAAGAGACAAAAACCCTGTTCCAGCATCACAATGTTTCACTACACACAGCGAGCTTCATGAACCCTTTGTGTTAAACAGCTGCTCCACGATAGATAATATAGATATATTTATATTTATAGATTTTCATGCTGGGGGGAGTGGTGGCTCCAGCGGTTAAGGCGCTGGGTTATCGATCGGAAGGTCTGGGGTTCAAGCCCCGGTATCGCCAAGCTGCCACTCTTGGGCCCTTGAGCAAGGCCCTTAACCCTCTATGCTCCAGGGGACCCTTACGAGAAAAATAAATCAAGGACCGTGACGTCGGAGTGACGTGGGGCCGCCTTCCCGTGGGCTCACCACCTGCAGGAGGGACCGTAAGGGACCGGTGCTGAGAGGATTGTGCAGCAGTCGGAGGCGGGGGTCTTGACAACCCGATCCCTAGACACGGAGAAGTGTCTAGGGAATCTGCTTAGACTGCTGCCCCCGCGACCCGAATTTCGGATAAGCGGGAGAAGATGTAGATGTAGATGAAGAAGATTTTCATGCTTTCTCTCACTCACCAAGAGAAACCGGTAGAGGTGGTGGTACGGGTTTACTTTTATCACGGAGATGATGTTTCACACCTCTCCCTTTGTCTCATCTAACCATGTCTTCTTTTGAATTTCATGCAGTTTCAGTTACCTCTCCAATCAACCTTTTCATCATTGTCATCTACCGCCCTCCTGGTCCCCTTGGAGACTTCCTAGAAGAGATGGACACACTCCTCAGTACTTTCCCCTCTGACAGCACCCCTCTGACAGTTCTTGGTGACTTCAACCTCCCATCTGACAAACTTCAGTCATCTTGCCTCTTGCCTTTTCTGAATACCTTCTCCTTGACATTTAACAGCTGCCCTCCAACACACAAGGGAGGAAATGTCCTGGACCTGGTTTTCACCCGCCCTACTCCAGCTACAGACATGACTGCCACTCCACTTCCAATCTCTGATCATCACCTGGTTTCCTTTTTAATCACTCTTCCTATTCAACCTAAAAATTATTTACATGTCTCTCTTATCTGTCCTGACCTTCACTCCATCTCTCCCTCCTCTGTAGCTTCCTGTACTCTTTCATCTCTTCCTGACCCTGACTCCTTTTCCTCTCTACCCTTAGACGTTGCTACAGACTTCTTCCTCTCATCTCTTTCCTCAACAATGGACCTCCTTTGCCCCTTGACTACAAAACCCAAGAAGACTTCTTGTCCCACACCGTGGCTGTCAGAAGTTTTGCGCAGCAATCGACGAGAACTCAGATCTGCAGAGAGGAAGTGGAAAAAATCACAACTCGATGTAGACCTCGCATCTTACCGCGCACTCCTGACCAAATTTTCTTTGGAGGTGACTTCTGCCAAAACTGCCTTCTACAAGGAAAAGCTTGAGGCCTCTGCACAAGATCCTCGTAAGCTTCACAACATCTTCTCTTCACGACTCAACCCCCCTGCTGCACCTGCTCCATCCTCCCTGACTGCTAATGACTTTGCCTCCTTCTATGATGAGAAGATTAAGAAAATCTGCCAGACCTTCACTTCCTCCCCAACAATGACTACACAACACAGCCGACAATCCACTACGTCTCTGTCAAGCTTCTCAATCTTAACAGAAGATGAGATACTGCAAGTCATCCAATCTTGCAATCCCACCACCTGTCCTCTAGATCCAATTCCTTCAACTATGCTTCAGACCATCACACAAGATCTCCTGCCCTTCATCTCCACAATCATCAATGGGTCATTAACATCTGGCTATGTACCAACTACCTTCAAGCAAGCAAGGGTCATTCCCATCTTGAAGAAACCTGCTCTGGATCCATCAGACATCAACAACTACAGACCGGTATCACTTCTCTCCTTTCTTTCTAAATCTCTGGAACGCACTGTTTTTAACCAACTGTCTCTCTATCTCTCACAGAACAACCTCCATGATCCAAATCAGTCTGGGTTCAAAGCAGCACATTCCACAGAGACGGCCCTTTTGGCTGTTTCTGAGAAACTGCATGCTGCTCGGTCAGCCAAGCTGTCATCTGTACTTATCTTCCTGGACCTTTCAGCAGCATTTGACGCAGTTAACCACAAGACACTTTTGTCAACCCTCAAAAGCCTCGGTATCTGCGGAACAGCATGGGAATGGTTTGCTTCCTACCTGGAAGGTCGCTCATACCAGGTAACATGGAGGGGATCCACATCTGCCCCATGCAGACTCACCACTGGTGTCCCACAAGGCTCGGTACTTGGTCCCCTCCTTTTCTCCCTCTATACCCACTCCATTGGTGAAGTCATATCCTCACATGGGTTTTCTTATCACTGCTATGCAGATGACACTCAACTAATATTTTCTTTCCCTCCATCAGATACCACAGCTTCCGCTCGGATATCAGCATGCTTGACAGACAAATCTTCATGGATGAGTGCTCACTAACTAAAACTCAACCCCAGCAAAACAGAACTGCTGGTCATCCCAGGTGATTCATCTCCAGGTCAAGATCTCCAAATAACACTTCATGACTCTCTGCTCTCCCCTTCAGCCACTGCTCGTAACCTCGGGGTAACTATGGACAATGAACTGTCCTTCTTCCCACATGTCTCTAATGTTGCCCGTTCTTGTCGATTTCTTCTCTATAACATCCGAAGGATTCGACCATTTCTGTCCACACAGGCTGCCCAGGTGCTTGTTCAGTCTCTTGTGATTTCGAGACTGGACTACTGCAACTCTCTGCTGGCAGGTCTTCCCCTGAACGCTATTCGTCCACTGCAAATGATCCAAAACGCAGCTGCACGACTTGTGTTCAATCTGCCCAAGTTCTCCCACACCACCCCACTGCTGCGCTCCCTTTACTGGCTTCCAGTAGCTGCACGTATCAGATTCAAAACACTGATGCTTGCCTACAAGGCCAAAAATGGACCAGCACCATCTTACCTCAGTGACCTCATCACATCTCGCACTGCACCACGCTGTCTGAGATCCTCCAGCACTGCTCGACTGGTACCACCTTCTCTCAGAATGAGAGGTAAGTACACTTCAAGGCTCTTCTCTGTTCTGGCACCGAGGTGGTGGAATGAACTTCCCCTAGATGTCCGTACAGCAGAGTCCCTGACTATCTTCAAGCGACGACTGAAGACCTTCATCTTCCTGAAACACTTAAATTAGCACTTTCCAAGTTTGTAGAATTCAAGAGTTATATTTATATTAAGTGTGTAATCTAGCGTACCAGTGTAGATTTATTCATTACTAGAGACTCAAAGCACTTTTGTACGTCGCTCTGGATAAGGGCGTCTGCTAAATGCCGCAAATGTAAATGTAAATGCAATAATAATAATTAGTTACATGTTTAATAACTTTTATAACTATTATTGCAGTCTGACTTTTTCTGCCATCTGTTTATTTAAATCTTTATTTTGAGCAACTGCAGCCAATTTCCCTTTGGGATTAATAAAGTAATTAAATGTTGATAATGAAGGCCTGGTGTGTGAAGGTTGATGTGGAAGAACTTGAATGTCCTGCACAGAACCATGATCTTCTCAATCCCACTGAGCACCTACAGGATGAACTGGAACTGGAGTCTCCTTACAGTACCTCGTCCAAAACGCTCTCGACACCGCAAAATTTAGCAGAAAGTCTTTCTGGAGAGGTGGAAAAGGAGAAAAATCTGGAATGGGATTTTCAGTAAGCAGAAGATGAAGATCTGTGCTTCTGAGATATCGCTGCAATGTCACTCAGAAGGATTTTAAACACAACATGTCATTAAAGTGCTACTTTTCCAGAGTTGTGTGTATGATGTGCTTGCTTTGAATAACTGTCACAATACTTCACATTTCTCTTAAGTTTTATAAAGAGATTCTGTTTTTTCTTTTCTCCTTTCTCCTGTTTAGCATGTGTGCTACAGATGCAGGAGGCCGTTGCACTGATACAATGATGGCTAAACTGTGTAATGCTGAGCTCGGTCTCATTGGTTTCAGCAGCAGGCGCGAGACCCCCGGTCAGGATGCGCGTGAGACGGGGTCACGATCCGTGTAAATAAAAACGTCATTTAAATAACTTTCCTTTTTTTCCTCGGGGAGAAAAAAGGGACAAAAGAACGCACCGTTTGTTTGGAGCAGGTGGATGATTGTACACGGTTGACTGACTGTGATTTAAAAAAAAAAAACAGAAAGAAGGAGATACGCTCATGGAAAGAGCATTCAATTCCGCGCAAGCTTCCTCGGAGCGCTCGCTAATTAGCACGCGGTCTCTGTTCTGTTTGGCGTGCGCGGGCACCCTGCCGATTCGAACAGGAAAGAAAAGAAAAGCAAAGCTAAGCTAACTTTAACACACCATACATCACACGGTTTTCTTTTCAGGAGACTCTGACTGACAGCTCCAAACAACATTTCACCCCTTTTTTCACCTCAACTTCCTTGTTTAGGTTTGTAAAGACATTTCTTCTTTTTTGGGGGACAGTAAATCAAAAAGCCGTTAGCCTTTAGCTTGACTGACAGCTGCTAGTTCATACAGCGTGTCTAGTTTTTGTGTGAATTCTGGTTATTTTTTTCGTTAAATTATTTTTTTAAATATACATCAGAAACAAGTGATAAATTGGTTTTGTGAGTGAACTGAGGTCCTTCAAATCCCTTCCTGTAATATATTTATCATTGAATTTAAACGTTTTCTAAATAATTTAGTTCTAAGTTTACTAAATACGTTTTCATTGTCGATTCACACGTAATACAAGTCAATTGAAGTTTTTAATCAACTCCTAAACTGGGATTATTTACCTCCAGCTGGACTTCAACCACAAGTTCATTCTGATATGGAGCGATATGTTAAAGATACACATGAAGCAGCTACCGATACGATCCGATTTCCCTTTATTACGCTGCAGGATGCTCTGCAATTCAATATGGTACAGAAAATTCACTTTTATATCTTCAGTACAGACAGAAAGCAAATCTTTAATTTACACAAGTGCCTCCTGACCTCTAACGCATGGCCCTTTCACATACACACCTTTAACCAGACGTTCATTTCCCGTTGTGTGTGCAGGAAGTTACAGCTCTACCTCTGCCATGTTAATCTGTATGCTATGTGACTATTGGGACACGCCTCGCTCTTCGTAGTGTTGTGAAACGTCATGCTCACGCGCTCGAGAAACAGTTCAGTGACAAGAAATCAATCTACATATCAAATATTAATCACAAATAGTTTTTGTCACTTTCAAAATAAAAAAAAAATTAAACACATTTACTAATAATGCTATATTTATAAATTGGTTTTATCGATGCAAATGTGTTAAAAACGATGCATTGCGATACAAACACCAACTTTTTTAAACCAATGCGTCACTTTGTTAACTTTTATGCACCAATTTGAATCGCTGAATCTCACCATCACTAAAATAGTCACATTTCTGCACATATTAAAAAAAATAATAATCCTTTTTTAACACCGAATAAAATCTGATGTATTTCATATTGTTGTTGCAGGACATCATATGAGAAGAGCTGAAACACTGAATGCTGAAGTTATGAAGGTTTATATCATATGAT
>JAAIIK010000434.1:78821-84389 GCA_014706435.1 Silurus glanis
TCGCCCATCAGCTACGAGAAATAGTTTAAAATGAATATATCTACTGAATAAAGAAGACGTGCACCTTCTTCACATTGTCTTTGAAATGTAACAGAATCAATTAAAGCATAAATGTAAGTAATATTTAATCATATATATAATATAATAGAAATATAATATTATATAATATCTGCCTTTTAACTATAACCTCCTTAAGAGTCTGATGAAGACTATACCTTTTTTTTTTTAAAACATAAAATAAAAGACACTATATACACAAAAGTTTGTGGACACCTGACCATAAGATTGCTATGTGCTTCTTTTTTATCATCCCATTCCACACTTCCACTAGATTTTGTGGAGATTCATTTAGCTACAAGGGTGTTAGAAAGGTCAGGTAGTGATGTAGGTGAGAAGGTGAGGAAGTTCCTGGGGTGCAGTCAGTGTTTACATTCATCCCAATGGTGCTCAATAGAGTTGGAGCTGTACAGCAGGAGATCTTCCACATCTTTAAACTCATGTACAGATTATCTTCGTGGAGCTGGCTTTTTAGTTCAAGTGAAAGGAAAACGTCATGCTTCTGCATCCAAAGATGTCCAATATGATTGTGTTCCTCCATGTTTGTGAGAACAATTTGAGGAAGAAACACATATGGGTGGGGGGGGGGGGGGGGTTCAGGTGTCCAAACACTTTTGGAAAATGTGGTGTAACTGAGCTACAAAAAAAAAAAGGAAGGTGGCAATGCTTCAGCAGGAGTACACTGCAGTGTGTGTGTGTGTGTGTGTGTGTGTGTGACTCAGTGAGTTCAGAGTTGCACTCAGGTGGGAAGGTCTCTGTTCACTGTGTTGTGTAACTGTAAATCTAATTATAGCATTTAAACGACGCTCTTTAAAGTTCTCCACTCGGACAGGACGAACGCATCGCTCAATAAAACTGCATTTTAAAACATTCTGCGATTTTCCAGCCTGCGAAAACCACTTTATACCAACAAACCTCACATTGTTCACTCACATAATGCTGGATTAAACACTGTGTGTGTGTGTGTGTGTGTGTGTGTGTGTGTGTGTGTGTGTGTGAGGGAGAGAGTGAGTGTGTATTTGTATTTTGGTCAAAGTTCATGATCATGATGAAGGTCGTGTTCACAGTAAAGTATTTTCGCTTGAAAACACCTTTTTTCAGCACTTTGGCCTCCCGTCCACACTGAGGCGCTGTTTTCAGTCAGTGAATACAGAGGTTTTTAAAAACGCTCTCCAAAGTGGATGAATTTAAAAGCACTGTTTTCGCCTAGTGGTGTGGACCTCGCGTGAAAACGGAGGCTTTCCAAAACCATGGCACGTTTTTAGTCAACGTTTCAAAGAGCCGAACAAGTAAATAAACGGCAGGCGGAAATAACGCGGGTCGAAGAGTCTTACGTTTTGCTCATGCACAGGGAAGTGAGCGTTTTCAGACGTTTCAGTGTGGATGAGCAACTTTTGGGAAACGACTGAAAACAAATAAATGGACATGTGGAGTGTTTTTTAGCCGAAAACGCCGTTTTATAAATTGATCCAGATTAGTGTAGACGTAGCCGGAGACAGATGTTGGTATAATTTAATTATAACCTGGTTTATTAAAACCATATAAGGAAAAGATGGGACTGTTTTCCTTGTTATTGAGTGAGACTGTAGAAATGAAAAACGATTCAGAATGAGTACAGAGCTGCTGTGATTGGTCAGAAAGTGTTGATGAATTTTCACTCACGATCCGGTGTGTAACAGCGATGCGGTGTGACGGATTGTTTCATCTGTTTATCTCCGGGATTGCTTTTTTTTTTTTTTTTTTTTTGTGAAAGCCTCAAAGTAATCAACTAGACTTTTGCAAACACTGGTCTGTACTGGAAAAGGAAAGAAAAGACAGAATAGAGAGAGAGAAAGAGAAGGATGGAGAGAGAGAGAGAGAGAGAGAGAGAGAGGGAGAGAGAGAGAGAGAGAGAGAGAGTGGATTATTATAAGAACATTAGAAAGCACTTTTGTCAGAAATGTTGTGTTGTTTAGGGCTTACTGGTAAAACCTCTGTGGAAAAAACTGTTAGAGTTTTGCCTAGAACTGAGGAGCACTTCAGACTGGGTGAGGAGCCGAACTCTGCTCTTAAGGTGAGGTTGTGGAAGACAGTTTCATGTCCCAGGTCTGACACCATGGCAAGACTGAGCACAGCAACAAGACACATGGTAGTTCTACTGCATCAGCAAGGTCTCTCCCAGGCAAAGATCTCAAAGCAGACTGAGCGTGGATGCAGTGATCGCCCAAGGAATCTTAAAGCAGCAGAAGAAAGACACATCATGATTAATTTTCTTCAACATTGGATGTCCAGCAGTGCCATCGGCAAATAACTGGAGGAAAAGAGTGGATCCCAGGTACACCCATCTACTGTCTGGAGAAGTCTGGCCAGAAGTGATGTTTGCCAAATAATGAGTGTCTGCAGGTAACAGTGAAGCATGGTGGAGGTTTCCTGCAGTTTTGGATCTGCATTTCTGTGAATAGAGTTGGAGATGTGGTCAGGATTAATGGTGTCCTCAAAGCTGAGAAATACAGGCAGAACTTCTCCATCATGCAGTGCCATCAGGGAGGCGTCTGATTGGCCCCAAATTATTTCTGCAGCAGGACAACAACCTCAAACATATATATATATATATATTTACAGCATATAAGGGCTGTCAATCAATTAAAATATTTAATCTCATGATTGAATGAGTTAACTCACAATTAATCACAACCTAATCGCACATTTTTATCTGTTCTAAATCTACCTTACATTAAAACTTTTCAAGTTTTTTATACTCTAATAAATATAGACAAATATTGATGCTTTATGCAAATGTATGTTTATTATTAGTGAAGTCAATCTGAACATAGAGCATGAAGACAAAATATTCTTGTAAATGTTTTAAAGTAATTGTGGTGTTTTAGATTATGTAAATCATCAGGACAACAAACAGAACTTTTGTTGTTTCCACACGGACGGTTTTAATTGCAGGACGTGTGCATCATGGCGGATTTGGGTGCTGATTCGAGAATCGGCGCATCAGTAAAACAAAAATTTTTTCGGTGAAGTTTTTTTTTTTTTTAAGACAAAGAGACGTGGTGGTGGAATGAGGAAGTGCAGGAGAGCATAAGGAGAAAGATGTTAACAAAACAGAAGTGGGATAGACAGAGTGATGAGAAAAGTAGGCAGGAGTACAAGGAGATGCAGCAGCAGGTGAAGAGGGATGTGGTGAAAGCCAAGGAAAAGGCATATGAGGAGCTGTAGGAGAGGTTGAACACTAAGGAAGGAGAAAAGAATTTGTAGCGATTGGCCAGGCAGAGGAACCGAGCTGGGAAGGATGTGCTGCAAGTTAGAGCAATAAAGGATGGAGATGGAAATGTGTTGACTAGTGAGGAGAGTGTGTTGAGAAGATGGAGGGAGTATTTTGAGCAGCTGATGAACGAGGAAAATGAAAAAAGGATGAAGAGTGGAAAGTCGGTTGGACCAGATGACATACTTGTAGAAGCATGGAGATGTTTAGGAGAGATTCAGTGGAGTTTTTAACCAGATTGTTTAACAGGATTCTGGAAGGTGAGAAGATGCCTGAGGAATGGAGAAGGAGTGTGCTGGTACCGATCTTTAAACATAAGGGAGATGTGCAGACCTGCAGTAACTACAGGGGAATAAAGTTGATCAGTCACACCATGAAGTTATGGGAAAGAGTAGTGGAAGCCAGGCTGAGAGAAGAGGTGACCATCTGTGAGCAGCAGTATGGATTCATCAGTGGCGGGTCGTGTATTTGGTACCTGGGCCTTCAGTGAGGACGTGCTCGACTTAATCCACCTCTTAATACCACCAATATCACGTCGTGATTATAGAAACCATCAATACTGTACAAAAACACAATATAACAACTCGTGACATTACAGAGAGACGTTTCACATATGGAGGTGAAAACTATTTTACTAAAACATCAAACCCAGTTAAGACTCCAAACCTCTACACTACAACCCCAACTGTGCACATTAAGATACAGACTCATAATGTGCAGCGCCCCCCAGAGGCTGTAATCCAGTGGTACCGCTCGTATTCACTGGTCTGGAAGTGGAGAACAAACCCTTTCCCGGGCTGAGACACGCTAGCTAGCTTCAGGGTTGGTGACCTCCTCACCATGTCTAGCTTTTCTTCACAATGGATTTTGAAGTTTCCGAGACCAAATCAATTTCTCTTCTTCAGTAGGCATAAAAAAGTCTAACTCAGATGTATTAACGTGTGCAGAGCTACACACGTGTTTTACCAGTTGAACTCGACTGTAACAGTGTCCCTCTGACCAACCAATCAGAGGACGGAAAGATGCTAACGCTATTTTGGGCCAGCGAGCTGCCCTGTGAGGAAAATCTGAAATCTGATTGGTTAAAGAAACAGATTTATTTTTTATAGAGACTAGGATATAAGTCCAGCAGTACTGACTCTGAAGGCTCTGGGCAGATTAGATTGACATGGCAGCACATAGAGGCTGAAATCTGATTGGACAAAAAAATCTAACATCCACATACACGTACTGGAAGCAGTGCAGCCGAGAGAAACGCTACGACATGAAGAGAATAAACTGTTCTCAGTAGGAGAATGCTGAGGATGGAGCCACCAAGAAGAAGGAAAAGAGGAAGACCAAGGAGGAGGTTTATGGATGTGGTAAAGGAAGACATGTAGGTAGTTGGTTTGAAAGAGGCAGATGTAGAGAACAGGGGTGTGTGGAGACGGATGATCTGCTGTGGAGACTCCTAACAGGAGAAGCCAAAAGACAAAGACGAAGAAGATGCAAAATTATGCAAAAGTGCATTTTTCCAGTTTTCCCAGGCCAGATTGTTAATCAACCCACACACACGCAATGGTTTTGTGTGTGTGTGTGTGTGTGTGTGTGTGTGTGTGTGCAGAAACACCGCAAGAATCTGTTCTGGTTGCGTCGCTTCTCCCATGGAGAAGTTTGTTAGTGTGAATAAACTCCATTAATATTTTCTCAGTTTGACTCCAATCCGACTCTGATGCAGTTCGATTGCGGTGAAACTGAACATGTGCCTGGAGTCGCAACGGTTTTTATTTATTTACTTACCTATTTATTATCTTTTTAATATTTTGCATGTTGATACAAACTGCAAACTGTAGAGCTGCAGAACTGCTGTGTGTTCAGAAGATATGGAACAATAAAATAAATAAATATATATATATATAAAAGCTGGATATTGTGGACTAAGGGTTTTAAGATAATTTTTTTTTTAAATGAAGATATTTTTTCTGTAGCTCCGCCTGCTATTCTCATCCCTTCGATTTTCTTTTATTTCTTTGTGGCTTCTCTCACCGACCAATGAATGAAAGAGTCTCAGAAACACGCTGAAGTTTTTATTTGCTGGTTTTATTAACAAATATAATATTTATTTTCTGATTCAGACTAAAAAGGAATAGTCGGTGTGAAGGATCGTTTAAACAAATACATCAATCCATCCATACATACACAAAGCAGAGGGAAAGTGTCCAGCTTACTCAAACACACACACACACACACACACACACACACACACACACACACACACC